>JAXIVD010003511.1:17500-45311 GCA_036785275.1 Cancer borealis
TCCTTAATGATTTATCTCTTCCATGGTTTTAATGAATATATTGTCATGTCATTTACATATTACAGTTGAGTTACTTCATGACATGCTATTAATGCCTTATTCTTACATGTTATTTAACGGGTACTATATGCAGTGGTTATTTAAGAGTCTAGGAAGCACTTTTACTGCATAATATACACTTGTACTCACTGTAAGGTCCCGTGTGATCATAAATTACCGTATTTCATGTGCTTATGTATAGTTTATTGCAAAATATTTGGATTAGTTTGCAATAGTGTTCCCCTTGAGGCTAAAACTGATAAACTACATGTACCCATAAGGAATGTGTGGACGAGTTTCCTGATGCATTTGCATAAGCTTCAATATTTTTTAAACTTAGCTTCGTCTTGGTGCTTTCATCTCTACAAAAGTACCAACATTTTCATATCAATATATTAGTAACAATTTTAACAGATACGAGTTAACACGAAAAAAATACTCTAAACTCTTTCTAGTATACATGATTCAAGAACATCAGAAAACAGGAAGGAAGAAATATAGCCTCTAGCTTGGCGCGGCAACACCTCACAATCGATCTTGACCACAACAACCATGAATATAATAACACAAACCATCACTTCGCAACCAAAACATAACCGTCTACGAGAAATTACATACAACGAAGGGTGAAGGATTAGGGCAATACTCTACAGCGTCAGAACCGCACCGCTGGGCTTTAGACTGCTTGTGACAAATCCCTTCAAATCCTGATAATGCCTTCAAGACGGCCCGCTCCGTGATCACCGGCATTAGCGGTCGTGGATGTGGCGCGGCGGGCAGCGGCGAGGAAGGCGAGGGATGTGTGGAACCAGGTTAGTCGATGTGTTAGAAAGGGAAGCGAGGGATGTAATAGTGTGATGTGTGAGGTGTTTATATATTTAGATATGGAGGTGTAACGATGAGGTAATTTGGGTGAATGATGTAGGAAATATTACGATTTGTTTACGTATGTTATATGGAGAATTAGTTTTCAAAAGATAGTGAAATGGATCAAATCAGGCAAGTTCGGGAATACACTAATTAAATTGCCCAAGAATTCGATCAAAAAATCTGACAAAAAACTAAAATCAACTAAAACTGAACTAATAATACTTAAGGAGAGGCTGACACTAATTTTTTATGTAATCCGTATCAGACAAGGAATAAACGCATATAAAAAAAAACTAATTTACGAAGAATTTACCATTAAGAGTTACAAGGGAAGAAGAAAAGGATAAAAAGGTGAGGAAGAGGAAGGGACGTAGGAAAGGCAGGAAGGAGGGACCCTGAGAGAGAGAAAGAAAGAAAGGCTGGGGACTGAGGGGAAGGCGAGTGCAGGTGAAGGAAATTTCGCAACTATATATTTGTGGTCATAAATAACACCCCATGAGGACTGGGAAAGACGACGGGGCAAGAAGGAGCTAAGCCACAATAGCCACATGGTCCACAAATGCACAAAGGTCGGCTAGGAGGAACAGCCTTGAGCGAAAGTGAGTCGATCAACATGATATATTTGTTCCTTCTACTGGATAAATCTGCGTAGCGTGCTTGGGTATGAGTGATTCCCTGGGAACAATATTTACGTGTAGGAGTCAGTAGGAGCAGCACATTATATTGTGTCACACTGATATAAATGACCCTCCATTGTCAATATCTGAATGACTGTATAATACTCATTTTTATATACATTATTTTTTGTTTTTCACCGAGTTGCATCAGTCTTCCACTAAGCGTCTTACAGGTGGTCGCCGCAGTGCTGTAACCATAATATTAGTGCTTAGTTACGCTCAGCCACACAAGCTGCGCCACTCCATTCACACCTCCCATCACCTCCTTCCACATTTTTTGTTGCATACTTTCTTGCCTCTTTGTTTATTTGACTTAGCACAGTTGTATAGCTTCTCCACACCTCCTAAACACCTTCCACTTCCCTCCACCATGTCTATTTACTTGATTTAAAGGCTTCCTACCTACTATTGTTAACTCATTCTCCTCTTTCTCAAATCTTTCATCTCCACGTTACCTTCAGTTTGATCCCAAGGCCCTTCACCTACATTACCCCTACATCTCCCTTTCTTTTCCTACCTACAATGCCCTTTCCCTTTCTTCCTACCTCCAACATCGCCTCTCCTCCCTCCCTCCTCCCTTAGGCCAGTACGTACGTGAACCCAGTAGTTGCAGCCTCCCTCCTGCACCTTCACCGTATTACTTTATTTTTTTTTCCTAAGAGTTGCATAACCTTTTGTTCGAAGGAAATCTCATATACATATATATATATATATATATATATATATATATATATATATATATATATATATATATATATATATATATATATATTAACGTTGTAATGTTATCCTGTATCTTGTTCAGCGTCTTCATTACCTTCACTGTCTTCCTCATCCCAGCACACAGCTAACCCATCAGCCTCTGCTAACAAGCTCAGGTCCTTCTCCCGTTTCCCTTCTCCTTCCCTTCCCCTTTACATCCCTGACCACCTCACCTCGACATAATTGCTACCTCTGCCCAAGAATCACCTTATCTCCTAGGACCCCCATGGCAACGGGCGAACAGAACTGTGAGCAAGGACAACTACAGAAAAAATCTGTATATATAGAGGGATTACCAGAACAATAATCGCAGTTTAAACAGCGAATAGTCTAAGAAATTAAACAAAAATTGTAAAATCATCAAAAACGTGATCAACAGAGAATAAATTGTACAAAAAACAGAAAAAGCTATAAGAAGAGCATGACTTGTACGCAACCAGAACAGCAATAACAACAACTTCAGCAGCAGCAGCAGCAACAGCAGCAGTAGTAGTAGTAGTAGTAGTAGTAGTATAGTAGCAGTAAGAGGGGCAGCTGGCCTCGGCTTTGCTCCAGCGCACTGCAGCGGCCCGGACAGGTACAAATAGCACCACGCCCCCCTCCGTGACGAGACCGGCGGCCCACAGGAAGCACCCGGCCCAAGAACCCCAACCCGACCCCACCCTTGCCTGTTCCCCAACCCTTCCCCCTCACCCTTCAGACCCAAGTCCCCGCCTCGCGCTTTCCCCCTCCCTCCCTAGGACCCTCATCCCCTCCACAACGCCCCTTCCTCATACACCACCCACATAATACTTCCTCCAATTCCCCCTCTACTCCCCATCACTCCCCATACTCCTCCTCCCCCCCTTGACGCATGTCCACGCCCTGCCTTGAGTTTCAGCTTCACGAGGGAAATGGAGGCAAAAATTAGTGTGATCGTTGTTTTTTAAGTGCTTGGAGGATGACTGTGCCGAGGACGAGGAACGAGCCTGACGCGCTGCCCCACTCCTGCCTCATTACGACTCACAGCGGCTCGTTAAGAAAGAAATGAAAGCAGAGATACAGATGAAGAAGATAAAACAAAGAGAAGGAGCAGTGTAGATGCAGAGAACTCCCGTTATATTCTTGTATATGTATATTTATGTATAATTTTCTAACGTTTTCCTTAATGACTCCAAGAACGATGCTAAGGAAATAGGAAATGTCATCTTAAAACACTGACAAAGTACGAGGAAAAAACATACCAGCAAATTCATTATACTAAATTTTCAGACCATTACCAATTCAACCCAAAACCTATAATCTCAAGGCAGATGAGACACATGGTAGAAAATAAAATTCAACGCAAGAAAAAAGGAAAAGAAGTGAAAGAAAAAATAAGACTATGGGACAGATAAACAGGGTAGGAAAGGAGACGGAACCAAAATAAGCACAAGGCATTACAATAAACAGAACAGAAAAACAGAAGGGAAGGGTACAGTTGAGGGCGTATAGAGGACTAGGGGCGGGTGGGGGCTTGGGGCAGAAAGGGGGCAGAAAGGGGTCGGAGGGCGGCGGGGAGAGGGTCAGGATGGGGCGGAGTCAACAGCCACACGAAATGCACGCAAGTCCAGCGGCCAACACTCTTATGAGGGAACGCGCCCCTAGAGACGACCTTCCTGCATTACCCGGCAAGAGTCATTTTCATCGCATTCCCCCTTGATTCACGACCCTCTTGAGCAGATGAGGCGTGAGCTTTATTTCCCTTGAAGAGGCTTAAGCTTGCTGTACATGGACGTATGCACAATGGGAACACATAATCTGATTTACATATATCAATAATTTTATATAAGTACAGTACATACACATATACATACACATACACACATATATATACATACACACATACAGACACACACACACACACACACACACACACACACACACACACACACACACACACACACACACACACACACACACACACACACACACACACACACACACACACACATACAAACACATGCACGAGTATATGGATAAACAGATAGATATGTAGGTTGAGAATATATACATTATATAATTAATAAATAAAATAAGATACTTCATCACACAAAAAGTCTCCATGCAACATAAGCATACACTTAAAACCACTAATAATTACCAGTTATTATTACTAGTTATTATTACAAGTTATTAGATAATAAGGGGCAGCTTAATTATAAATAGCTTACATTAACATAATGAATCATACTAAAGAAAATTCGTTAAAGTGAAATTAGTTGCTGAATATTGAAAGAGACACTTATATTCCCTTATTAACGTACAGTAACTTGCAGGGAACTAAACTCTTTTTATGATTATCCAGAAGTCCCTCGAATCGTCTTTCTAATGTCACTTTACCAAGCTATTCATTTACTTAACTCAGTGGCAATTCATCATCTCCATCGTCCATCTACGTACTAATTAACGTAAGGATCTAATGAGCAATCAGTTCGTTAATAGCGGGTAGTAATTAAAGCTTCACCTGCATGCAAACCACCCTTGTTGAGACGGGCGGCCAGGTGCTTGTTTCCCCGGCGTGAGGCAGCGGAGGCGCCCTACATCACCTTCTGACGGGAATCAATAAACAATCTTCAACCGCTGCTCAAGGTACTCAGGGTAAAACACAGGAAAAAAAATTGTGTAGTTACTTCCCCTTCCACCACCACTCGAAGCTGTGTTGTTATATAATAGTTTTAACTTATACAACACAACCTCCAACGACTTTATATAATTATGTACATACGTCAGCCCGTGATTCATGCTTTTTCTTTTATTCAAGTATTATGTATGTATGACTTGTGATGCATTTTGAATATAAATGTATACTAATCTGAGGTGGCTAATGACACCTCTGCCACGAGTCGGGTTCAATGCTTTACATGTAATTCTATTTATCTCAATGTAAGGAGTCACGTGCCTCTAATTTCACTGCTGTCGTGTGTACTTGATCTGTTTCCTAAAAAGCTGAACACCATTCACTGGCTTCTTTATGCATTCAGGTCTCAATGAGGTCAGATTTACCTACACATTTAATCCCCAAATTATCGTCAGGTGAGCAAGAAATGGGAGACTTTGATAAATAGTTAACATTAAGTATGGTCGTGGTCTGATTCGTATATATACACACACACACACACACACACACACACACACACACACACACACACACACACACACACACACACACACACACACACACACACACACACACACACACACACACACACACATACACACACACACAATAAACAATAATCTGTATAAGGAACCATCAAAATGTACAATGCATGAGAGAGAGAAAAGTGAAACCGAAGTGAAACTGGTTCTCTAACGGCCTCAAAAAATAAATTAAATAAAAACAACAACACGAAGAGAACAAAACGAAAATGACAACGAGAACACGAATGAGGTGAGGAGCGAGAACGAGGGAGGAGACGAGGACGAAAGAGGAGGAGGAAGAGTAGGTAGAGGAGGAGGAGGACAGGAGGAGGAAGAACTAGCCACCGCCTGATACATTATACAAGAGAGTTCCAATACCGCCACACAGAGCGTCAGAAAAAGAGGACTGCCCCGATGGCCGAAACCTGTCTCTCAGATGAAGATGTATCTGTCAAGGGTGTCATAAAAGTCAACGGAGGCACGCGGACGACGGGCGGACAGACGGACCCAGGCGGCGGAGGAGAGACGAAGAGAGGGATGAAGAGAGGGAGGAATAACCATGGAAGGAAGGAGAGAGAAGGAGGTATGGACTGAAGGAATAAAGGGAATGGAAGAAGTAAGAGGAAAGAAAGATAGGTATATTTGGGAATTAGTTATATTACCATACTATTAAAATAACTAACAAATCAAGGTTAGCAGCTCAATTAAATCCTTCACATGCATAAATTACCACCAATTACATCTTTCCTCTATAAACAGAAAATTGTAAAATTGTTAAAGAATACAAGGACCCACATTGCATCATGACTGTATGTATGTAAGTGTGTGCGTGTGTCTCAGGGCAACACTATTCTGGAGGCGACGAGGGACAAGAAAGGGAATGCCTGACGGTGCTACAGACGCTGGCAGGAGACACGGAGCAGCTGGATCTGTGTCGGTGAGTCGTTGCCAATAACGAGGCAGCGGTGACTGACCACGACGGACTCCTCCCTCTCCCCCTCCCTCTCCATCCTAGTTCTCATCATCATCATCATCCCTGCCTCCTATCTACCCCTTCCTCCCTCGGGCCTCCCATCTACAGGTGAAAACTCATAGCTATGGGATTAATTTCATCCATGGCCTTTCTACTTTTACGTTATATACTCATGTAGGGAAGACTTAGAAGACTTGTAAAATATAGGAAGTTCACTTATGAGAGTTGGTATTTATAGGATTCACAATCTTGCTACTACGTGATAATTTAAAGCCTCTATGTACTCCTAGCTATTTTTTTCAATATAGCTAATTACAAACCCTAATTATGTGTCGAAGATTAGTTAGAAAACACAATATCGAATGAAAACCTGAGAATTTTAACCCATTCCATGTTTTTTTTTTCACGGGTTTCATTAATATCTTTATCTTTATGACTCCTTCCAGGTATATACGGCTCTGTAAACCCTCCTTCTCCTCTACACACGTTCAAGCATATCGAGGGTTTGAGTCCACGTCAGCTGCTTCCACAGGTCTCAAGTCCAAATTGCGGAAGTCAATGCAGCCAGGAGTGACATCTGTCTCTCATAAATCACTGGATATGATGGTCGGTTCTCACGAGCGGCGGCTCCCTCCCTTAGCCGGACCCAAGCGTGCAAAACTTTCCTATCGAGTTACGTGTTGAAAATAATAATAACAAATTTGACAAGAGGAAAGAAAATAAAATATAAACGAAATACGATGAAACCATGAGACTATACGGAATATTGTGGACATATAGTGATACTTGTAATACGTTATCTTAGTGTACAATCAAGGTGGAGGCAGTAATGGCCTTATACTCTATACTCAGCTGAGGCCAACAGTCTGTCCTTCCTGACAAACACCTGCCTCGCGGTAAACACTGAGGACAAACACGTGAGAGAAAAGCCACGCCTTGTGTTGTGGTCTGCCAAACAGGCCTCGTGTGGAGGCGAGAGGCTTCAAGGTCCTGAGACCATCATACACAACCACTGCCTCCCTACTTATGTGTATGTGTAAGTATGTGTGTATATACATAGATATACGCACTTTATTTCCAGCACGTGTTAATTTGATTCCTAATATACCACAAAACGTTACAGAGATAGAAATATACTTTGAATTTTAGGAATAGTATGGAAATAAAGAGTGTGTACGTGTCAAATTAAAAGGCTTGTAAAGGCTTTGGCCAAGTAGCATCAACGGCAGTGGACGCAGCATGCAATAAACACAACAGGCTGTGACCGTGGCTGAGACCAGTCCGGCGGCCTCATGTTTATTTCATTTGTTTAAGCGGTGGCGGTGACGCTGGCGGCGGAGGTGGTGGTGGTGGTGGTGGTGGTGGTGGTGGTGATGGTGGTGGTGGTGGTGGTGGTGGTGGTAGTGGTGGTGGTGGTGATGGTGATGGTGGTTGTGGTGGTGGAATAGTAGATATTTCCTCGTATGACACGCTAAACAATTTCCTGGTGATCAAACACGCTATATTATGCAACATCATTATATTCTACTCTCTCATAACAAAGTATACCTATCAAAATTCTTGCTACGATTTATTTTTACTCTTTTTTTCATCCTTAATATTTCTTCTTCCTAGCAATGACAGTTTGAAACGAGAAACAATAATAAGTTTAGGAGTTTATACTTGCTTGAGAATGTGACGTTAAGTGAATTCCAAGTTACCATACCAAAGAGATTCCATACTGATGCCTCTCCAGCCCTACTCTCTTCTACCCGGACTACAAGGACAAGGAAGAGGAGGAGGAGGAGGACGAGGACGAGCAAGAGGAGGAGGAGGTAAAGATAGGGTGAAACACGGGAAGGAGAGAAGGTTGTGTGTAGTATGAGAAGGAGAGGGAAGAGAAACGCGCGAAGAAGCAGAGCAGAAGCAGGATGAGGAAGCGGAGGAGGAGGAGGAGGAAGAGGAGGAGGAGGAGGAGGAGGAGGAGGAAGGATCATTACGTCTAGCCATGCATACTGTATGAGGCCGCAGAACAATCGCGTGGAAGGGAAGAGAGGAACATTTACGAATCATTTTTGTCAAATATCCTCCTTTGTTCACGCGGGAATGTTGAATGTAATCCCCTAATGATCTCGTTTCCCTGGACAGATTTTCATTCACAGCCAAGGGATTTTTCTGCTCTTCGCTTCCTCCCGGCGCCACTCAGCATCTCGTCCCCTTCCTTGGATTATCTTGCCCATTGTAATCCCTTTGTACTTGCTCCCATCATTCGTCATATAGAAAGAAGGGTTAAAGGGGAGTTTTAATACTAGTTGATTTATACTTAGAAATTGCCTTTAGCACTGAAATGGTTGAAATAATAGACGATTCCAGGCTTTTAATGGGAAGGGATGAACATAATTTGATTCAGGAATTTGGTTTCGTTTGGGGTATGTATGTATGCATGGGAGATACACTGTATGCGTTGGCTGTTGGAGCTTGTTTGAAATTGTATGAAATGTTGTTGTGTTGTGTATAAGAGAGAAAAATAGCATATTCTATTGTATACATTCTCTCGAAATATTTCCGTCACTAGATTACGAAACTTTCCCTCACTATTAATAGTCAAATGAATAATGAATTTTACTTCCTCATTAACATCCTACACGCATACATATATACATGGCATTAGTAAGTGATTATTAATTTCTTTATCATGCTTGTCTCTCTTCATATAAGTTCTCTCTCTCTCTCTCTCTCTCTCTCTCTCTCTCTCTCTCTCTCTCTCTCTCTCTCTCTCTCTCTCTCTCTCTCTCTCTCTCTCTCTCTCTCTCTCTCTCTCTCTCTCTCTCTCTCTCTCTCTCTCTCTCTCTCTCTCTCTCTCTCTCTCTCTCTCTCTCTCTCTCTCTCTCTCTCTCTTTCTCTCTCTCATAAGGGCAGCCATTAAGACTCTCCTCAGACGGAAGTGAAATACGAGCCTAAAAATGAACAAAGTCTGTAAACACACACGAGGCGCTTTGGGTCCCTAGTCCATTTTTTATTTTCCATCATTCTTCAGATTTTCAGTTCACTTGTCAGCATAATAGTTATCTCTGTGTGGCGGGTTAAAAGGGCGTATCCACCACTCCTACATGACCCTGCTTTCACCTCTATATCCCCTGGGACTTAGGGGATAGGGACGCGTGTTTGGAGGGCGCGTGGGTGAGCGTGATCAGCCAGTCCTATCGTAGAATTTGGTGGGTTATTTTCAGGGACCTTTTGGATCGGGGTTAGGTAGATGAAGAAGAAAAATGGCGATACAACACAGAGACGGATTGATTAATGAAATTTTTATGGTTCCCCCTTAAACCAACAGAGCCGAGGAGACGAGGGAAAACGGTGCCCAGATCATGTTTGCTTGTTTACCGAGGCTCCGAGGGAAGGAAGGGGCCTCGCCATTCTAGGATTTTGGGCGACGTGGGGTTCGATTAATCTCCCGAGGGAATCTTGCAGTGGGAGAAGGAAGGTGAGCGATGGTCGTGCATGGATTCAGTCACCTTCTTTGAGGGATGAAAGTGACAGTGGGGCGAGATGCATCTGTATGTGAGAAATGACTGGAGGGAAACTCTTAATGGTGTGTGTGTGTGTGTATACGTAGGGAAAGATTTCATACACACAAAGATATAGGAGTTCAGAAAATGTATACTTAACAAAACCTTACATGGTATACAATTTAAAAAGATTATATTATGTATTTTCAGTCGTAATAAGACACTAATTCTTACCTTGTACTAAACACAAATTCATTACATACCACTAATTCCACACACCTTCCTCTCACGTTTCCAGGTAACACATAATTAATACAGCCATTCATTAGTTACTCGACCCGCACGTGGCTACAGACCAACCCGTAGCAAGACCTTCAATTAGGCTGAAAACTCTATGGGAAGGCATTAACAAATACCCTTAATGACCTGCAGATCGATGTGTGGGCCATTAGCAGCCTTGTACCTGACGACAGAGCACCAAGACCTACCTGGTGATCATGACTGACAATCAGCTAATTATTTCCTGGTCGTTGGTAGGTAAGGTAGTTTTATTTTTGACTCCCATTCCCTGTGGAGTCAATAATAATGGCCTAAAGCCCCTCCTACCTCATTATTATATTTCCGCAACATCGTCAACATCAGCAAAGTTATATAGATATACTTTATAAAGGTTTAAATATACGTGATAGGGTATAAAAAGCACTCTGTTCCTCTATCCCTCTTTCGCGTCTCTCCTCCGCCTCTCTCCTTCCCTCTAACGAATGCTCCGACAATCGATCACCTTCCCTCCTACCCCATGCACTCTTCCCCTTCCTCCTTCCTCCTCCCTACTCCCTCCCCTCCCCCCAGCGCCTCCAACAACGACAAAAAGACCTCTTATCAGACCCCCAACCATTAAGGCACTGTAGGGTAAGTGCCGCCGTGGCGTGGCTCTCTCTCTCTCTCTCTCTCTCTCTCTCTCTCTCTCTCTCTCTCTCTCTCTCTCTCTCTCTCTCTCTCTCTCTCTCTCTCTCTCTCTCTCTCTCTCTCTCTCTCTCTCTCTCTCTTTAATACATAACTTTTATTCGTTACTTAGCGTTGATAGTTTTTTATTCATAATCGATTTTTCTCGTTAATCTTGCAATTCATATTCGGTTTAGTTGTAAAACCTTGAATCCAATAATTATAAAGAACGACTTAACATATGAATTACTAATTTTTTTTTACTGGGAAAACTATACAAATGAAGCAAAATAATATTCACGTTATCACATATTAAAATTTTACAGATAGCAATTTTATTAACATTTTCTTTAGCATCCCTAAAAAATATGCATATATAAAAAGAATGTATTAATAGACCATGTTATTTATACTTGTTCATGCAGCTATTGATGGTGGTTATGGTGGTGGTAATAGTAGTTATAGTGGTAGTGGTGGTGGTAGTGATGGTGGTGATGAATACTGCAGTAATGTTGATATACTACCCTTAAAAATATGGCTTTCATCACGCTACAGTTACACACCAATAAAAACCTCAAACTACAAACTACAACACCACACCCACTGAAAAAAAATGTACCACACATACAAGAAAAACCGATGATGGAAAACTGGAAAAATGGAAAACTGAATTACTTATTTATGCCAAGCTAAAGAAAACTGAATTTCCAAAGAGGTGAAGAGAAGAGTCTCGTGCCAAGAGGCTGTTCGTGACCACTCGCTATACCTCACTCAAGTAACACCTCTCGGCCACATTCGATAAAGTTGACCTCAATTTCCGAGTGGGAGACAGGGTACCGTCCCCTTTCATCCTCCTCCTCCTTCTTCCCCTCCTTCTACTTCCTTCACCGCCTCCCTTCCCTTATTCTTTCCTACCATTGTGCTACGTAAAGGTGAGAATAACGATGATGATGATGATGATGAGAGGAAGAAGACAAAGATAGTGATGATGATGAGGGTGATGATGATGATAAATGAATGAATGAATAAATGAATAAAAGGTAAAACAGGAAAAGAGGAAGAAATATATAAATAATTTCAAATAATCGCTTATACACTTCTGAGAAAACCCTTTATGCAAGAAAAAATACAAAACTTTACATACCTCCAAAAAACTCCATAGATCCTTCCCACTGAAAGAAAAAATCAAAGATATTAGATAACAATGTCATATGTATCTAAAAAAAAAAAATGAAATACAGAAACATTTTATATGCATTGGTGAGAAAATATTAATGGAAATTCATCCCAAAACTCAAGTGCAAAGTTCAAAACGCTGACGGTCTGTTCTAGGGATGAGTTTTGTGGGATTACGTGAGGCGACAGAGTGAGGGATGGAGGGTGTGAGGGGGAGGAGAGATTTGGGATGCAGAGGGGACGGGTGGAGACTGTTAAGAGAGAGAAGGGTGACTCTCTCTCTCTCTCTCTCACTCTCACTCTCACTCTCTCTCTCTCTCTCTCTCTCTCTCTCTCTCTCTCTCTCTCTCTCTCGAGATATAAAAAAGTACTGAGATAACGAAGCAACAACATGACACAACAAAGTAAGCAAGAAAGAAGATTTAAACGTTAAAGAGTGTTAAGGAGGAGGAGGAGGAGGAGGAGGAGGAGGAGGAGGAGAGGAGGAGGAGGAGGAGGAGGAGGAAGAGGAGGAAGAGGAGAAGAGGAGGAGGAGCAGGAGGAGGAGGTTACGTGCTCAGGTAAGGAGATGCAAGGCTTGGAGTGATGTGAGGCAGGTGTTTAAAAAGTCAGATGTGCGCGAAGAGGAAAAATATGTCTTCTAGTCTATTCACTATTTTTTATGGTTGGCGTTGAGGGGAAGAAGGTACTAGTGAAGATTCATGGTATTTTCTTATATTATTCACATGAGGATGAATGATGAAGATAATAATGATAATGATGAAGATAATAATAATAATGTGTGTATATAGTGTTGGTTTTCTTGTTGTGATTCATTCTTCAAATAATTAGTAAAGCTTCCGTTTCCTTTTCTCTCTCTCTCTCTCTCTCTCTCTCTCTCTCTCTCTCTCTCTCTCTCTCTCTCTCTCTCTCTCTCTCTCTCTCTCTCTCTCTCTCTCTCTCTCTCTCTCTTTTCTGTCTTCAAAGGGTCGTGGCATCGTTTTCCTTGGTCTGTCTGAAGTTGTTATCATGGAAGGACTGGAAGGTCTCCATAGAAAATGAATGACGTGTCTCCCATGAATAATAACGTCACAACTGATGAGTGTCGAGTGGATGAATAATGAATGAAATGACGGATGAATGAGGGGACGGACGGACGGACGGACGGACGGACAGACGGACGGACGGACGGCAAACAAACGAGAGTCCGAACAGATTTAACAAAGAGCTGAAAGAGAGGGAGAGAAAAAAAATAACACAATGAATAACATAATGTATAATGGAGACAACTAAATGACAAATAGATGTGGGTGAAGGATTTTTTTTTTCTTTATCTGTTTTTTTTTGTTGTTGTATATTCTTCGCTATTCCCAACCCTCCCCTTGTACTCTAAAGTTAGTCATTCATCTTCATCGTCTTTGTCGCAGTCCTCCTCCTCCTCCTTGGTCTTCTTCCTCCTCCCTCCCTGCCTGTCTGCCCCTTTCTATGTCCCTCCTCCTCCTCCTCCTCCTCCTCCTCCTCCTCTCCCTTCTCCATATCCTCCTTATCTTCTTTCCCTTCTTTTCTTATTCCTTCTGAAGCGCGTCGCCTTTTCGTCCATCAGGGAGAAAATTTATGGTACTAAGAATGAAAGAAAATAATGGATAACTTTAACATTTCGTCGCCTTAACCGTTACAACAATTTTGGTCCCTTGAGGTAGAGAGGCCCTTGGTGCATCGCTCTTCGTGCCTCATTTGTCTCGTTTTGCGGTGGAGCCAATATTTTCGGAGTCCAGAAAGTGAAGTTGCAGATAATTTGCGTTGGTACGTTTTGATCATAAATTTCACACGACAGGACAGACTCGTAGTGACTCACACGTGACCTGCTAGCGACCGTTTGACTCAATTTTATGCCTGTAAATAGCAACGGAGTGACTTCCAACCAGGTGTAGCAAAGGAAGACCCAGATGTTCTAATATGCACGGAAAATCGATCAAAGGAGAAAAAATTTTTAATAGAAAAAGTGCGCATGTGTGTGTGTATATAAATGTATCTTCGTAGTATAGAATAATATAATATTCTGTGAAATCAGTAGTTTTTTAGGCTGTTCAAAAAATTCAACTGTTCATGATGACTATTTTTTTTCATAAGAGTGATTGAAGTAAGAAAGTGAATAACTCCATAACATAACATAACATAACATAACATAACACCTTCTTAAAGTCTCACATCCTTTCCTTCCTTCCTTCCGTCTGTCTCTCTTCATTCCCTAATTCCTCACACCATCTCCACAAAATTAACACACACACACACACACACACACACACACACACACACACACACACACACACACACACACACACACACACACACACACACACACACACACACACGAAAAAAAAAAAAAACGGCGTACACTCCCATCAGCGTGGAAAAAAAAAAAAAAAAAAAAACAGAACGAAAAAAATAAATTCTTAGAAGCCATTAAGTGAAACACGAAGCAAACAGATCTTAAACGAATTAATGCGTCATCACGGGAATGAGTAGTTCATCATCCCACGTCCTTCGCCATTACCTAAATTGGATAGTAAAACTTGCGTGGTTGTCGGGAACTGAGGGAGGGACGGAGGGCGAGGAGGATGGACGAAGGGAGTGAAGGAGGGTGAGCAGAAGGGAGAAATGAAGGGAGAGAGAGGGAGAGGGAGGGAATGAGGGAGGACATATGGGCCAAGGCTTAGTTTTCCTTGTTTCTCCCTTACGATGTGCGATGCAGTTTTGATGTGTGTGTGTGTGTGTGTGTGTGTGCGTGTGTGTGTGTGTGTGTGTGTGTGTGTGTGTGTGTGTGTGTGTGTGTGTGTGTCTGTGTGTGCATTTTTCAATATTAATCTGGAATTGTGGATCTTGGTGTTATAATAAAACAGAAAATTAAGGAGAAAACACACACACACACACACACACACACACACACACACACACACACACACACACACACACACACACACACACACACACACACACACACACGTGTGCACATCATGATAAAGCAATCCTTAAAACATGCACGCACCCGGAGCCTCATGTGTACATCCGGTTCCTGCCACACACACACACACACACACACACACACACACACACACACACACACACACACACACACACACACACACACACACACACACACATACACGGACCCTCATTGCAGAACTTATCAGAATGCCTGACTAGAATAATTTACACAAGGTCCCAAACAACTGACGAGGAAGAGGAAGAGGAGGAAACAGAGGAAGGGGAGAAGGAAGGCAAGAGGAAGGGTTGAAGGGAGAGAAAAGGGATAAGCAAATATAAAAGAGAGACAAAGAAACGAGAAAATTGAGGCAAATGGTGGCAGGGAAAGTGAGTAAATAACAGGAAGAGAAGCGATACAGAAGACATGAAAAATAATAATAATGCATAGAAAACGATACTATTATTAGGAATATATAAGATGTGCTTACACTCAGCATCTCTTCTCACCTTCAATCAGCATCTCTCACTTCACTCAATACTTCCTCGCATGCTCACTCAGAGGCTATTCCCACCTCAGATTCAGCACCTCCTACCTGCCACACTCACCACAACCTCCCTGCCACACTCACCACAATCTCCCTGCCACACTCACCACCTCCTCCTTGCCACACACACCACCTCCTCCCTGCCACACCCAGCTTCTCGCCCTTCCTGACCCCAATCCTTTGCCGTAACTCATCGCAAAACTTATAATGCTACGGTGACTTGAATGACAGATCACGATGCTACAATTATGTTATCAATTTTTGTCATTGCCGAGGCGTGTCGTGGGTGCAGTGGGGAAGAAACAGTAAATTTTGGTTAATAACACCTGTGAAATGGTTAATTGCAGGTGGAAAGAGACATTTACAAACACCTCGCGACATGGTGGCTTCTGGAGGAAAAATGGGACACCACCGCAAATTTTCTGATATTCCTTTGTTATTTATAGTTTTTTTAAATTCCCTTCTCTACGTGATATTATTATTATTATTATCATTATTATCATCATTATTATTATTGATACCATTATTATTATTATTATTATTATCATGATTACCATTATTAATACACAAGATCAATAAGTTATTTTTAAACCTTTACCTGCTTTTATATCAATTCTAAATAATTTACTTTATAAAAACTAATTCATATGCAAGGTTCATACAACTACTTACTTAAGCATCTGTGACTAAATTAAAGTGTGCCAAAACGTAGAGATTCGGCCATATCAGTGGTCCCCTGGAGTACAGATCCTTGGAGAGACGTGGCCAATCAGCAAGCCTTAAATCTGTGACGTCACAACCGCCTGTCAAAATATGACAGATTGCCCTCCCCCTCACCAGATGCCATACATCACCCTATTTGGACACTCTTCCTTACCATGGAAATTACTGCAAAACACAAGCACGATAACCACAAAGGGACACATGGGAGCCGCCGCCCTACCCGCCGCCACGCCCTCACCTAACCTGTTGCAGCGGCGGATCAACTCAAGAAAGTACTTCAGACATCCGTTTTTGACCTTCTCCCTATTGGTCAAAGGCGAGTGTCCTGCAACCAATGAACTCTGTCTGTATTTCTCTAAGACTCCATCCATCATAGAGGCGGCCGCTCACCCGACACCCTGACGAGGCATTGGCTGAGGCTATGTGTGGGTCTGTTTCCCTTCTGCCTGTCTCTGGATGCTGCTGACGGCGAGGGTGAAGGACAGGGAATAGTGATACATGTTTACTATTTGTATTATTATTATTATTATTATTAGTAGTAGTAGTAGTAGTAGTAGTTTTATTATTATTATTATTATTATCATTATTGTTATCATTATCACTACCATTACTATTATTATTGTCATCAACATTATTATTATTATCATTGAGTATCTCCCTCTTTCTCTCTTTTTCTTTCTCATCTCACTCACTAACGACAGAACTATACAACGAAGCACAAAGAGAGTTAACTATTCTACCTTATATAGTGTAGTGACGATGCCCTTTGGACGGTTGGCAGATAACTCCTTACAATCTTAGACGCAAAATACACGACTACCATACTTAAAGCTACACTAAATACGATAAATACCCCTCACACTTTTACCTACTGGGGTGTAGATAACGTTATATCCTATTCAGTTCACCATACACTGATACTACATTTTCTATACAGATTTATCTCTTAGAAAATGTGTAGCTCATGGTGCACTACAGAACACTAGCCACTCGTATGTTCTGTATTTGATGTCCTATGTCAGTTCTTAGTTAGTAATATTTATGTAACATGACTAAATATATTCATTAAAAACTAGATTAATAAACGTAAATTTTATCTCGGTAAAAATATATTATTTGATTGAGATTGGGTTGATTATGTGCCACTGAGCCCTTCTGAAATTTACTGTAGGTCTATGTTATCATTATGAGGTAAAAAATGAGGCCTACGCATAAATGATATTATTTTATGCAAGGTACAGTGAATTTATACGTGAAAATTCCTTAGAGTTTTCACCTACGAGGCATCCAATATTTGTTTTATGATATGTTGCTTTGAAATATAACAGTATATGAAAGAATTCATAAAAACAATAATAATAATAATAACAAGATAATAATAATAATAATAATAATAATAACAGCTGCCAAATATTCTTATAATGGATTACACTTAATATTTCCTTGTTTAACCTTCAAATACTACACCAATGTTTCTTAAATTATCACACACATTTCTACCTCAAATTCACGCACAAGAAACCACGATATTAAACTCTATTTCTCAAACAATAAGTTTTTTTTTTTTTATTTGTTATATTATTAAGAGGTCCACCCTTCAGTATATAGGAGAAGGAAAACGTAGGGACCAAAGAGACCGAGAGAGAACTGAGGCTGGAGAGGAGAAAGTCGCACCAGCAATATAAAAATGAAAATTATGTCTATATATACAAGAAAAATTGAATAGATACATAGAAAAGAACAGCTGAAGAAAGCTCTTATCACCATCATCTCCATGGTTTTTTTTACTAGACACAAGCATACACCAATCTTATATATTTCTCAGTCTTCTTTTCTCCCTTCAAAATGCTTACTTACACTCATCCCTTTTAACATCCTTCCTTAACCTAACTCACGTAATGCAGATATTCCTCATCACGTTCATCTCTCTGGACTATTTTCAATCATTCATTATGTCACCAAACTTATTTATTTTATTTTATTTTATTTTATTTTATTCATTTTATTTTACTTTCGTCAACACAGATCTAACATGGCACCTTCAGAGTAAGTTCCTATATTACCTTCAATGATGATGGTGATAAAAACAATAATAGTAGTAGTAATAATAATAATAATAATAATAATAATAATAATAATAATAATAATAATAATAACAACAATAATAATGTGCGTCAAGATCTCTGTGGGAGGTCTTGTTGCAGTCATAGGTTAACTTCGTGTCTAGATGAACAATAAGATCAGATTAATGAGTCAATAAGTAATGAAGTATCGATGTTATCAATTTATATAATATTAAGAGCCTCTCTCTCTCTCTCTCTCTCTCTCTCTCTCTCTCTCTCTCTCTCTCTCTCTCTCTCTCTCTCTCTCTCTCTCTCTCTCTCTCTCTCTCTCTCTCTCTCTCTCTCTCTCTCTCTCTCTCTCTCTCTCTCTCTCTCTCTCTCTCGCTCTCCCCCCTTAAGTTGAAACCTATCTTTTTATAGCATGTATTACAACAGTTTACAACAAGTCATTTAAGGTGTCCACCTAAATATCCTTCCTCCCTGACGCTTCACTAACAGGATCAACAGAGGTAACGCCGTGGGCTGGCTGGCTGGGTATCCTCAGCCCCTCACAACTGCCATCCTACACCCACTCTACCCAGTAAAAAAAAAAAAAAAAGTACGGGTATATTTTCTCCAGGACTGGTAAAGGCACTCTTAGACATTGCTGCGGTGTAGGACTACATGAGAGGCCGACAAGGGGAGGGAGGGAGGGAAGGAGGAGGTGGCGGAAGGTTTCAGCCGTCGGAGGGAGGGAGGAAGGGAGGGAGGAGCCGCTCCGTACTGGCTCACATAAATCTCCCGGTGATAATGGGGCGGTCAGACATAAATTTTGTGAAAAAGAAAAGCAGGGGTTACACACACACACACACACACACACACACACACACACACACACACACACACACACACACACACACACACACACACACACACACACACCCGAGTCAGCCAGACGTGTGGTGGTGAGGGAGGGCAGCGCTCGTCGTGCCCTCGTCCTCTCTGCGTCGCGAAGGTGGTGACGGCCGTTGAGACGCTAAACTAACTCCTTGCTACCCACTGTGTCTGACGTGCGACGCGGCAGAAAGAGCGGCAGAGTCTTAAGAAAATCAGTCCACGAGAGGATCGCAAGGGTGTCGAAGTCTGAGTGTTGCTGTGGACTTGGCGTGACTCAGTGTAATATCTTTAACCGGTGTGATAAAAGTCCTCCAGAACAGCTCCTTCCTCCCTGATGGAGTCAACCTCATCTCACGTAAGTAATAAGAAAGCAACGAGTTTTTTTTCTCGTTCGCTTTCCTCTCTTACCTCCATTCTTCCAAGGGCCACCAAACCCCCTTCCCTCACCCTTCCATTTCGCTCCTCCTCTTCCTTCCCCTGCCCCCTCATCCCCTGCTGACAAAAGCATAAATAGGCCTAACCAACCCAAGCCATCGAAGCCTCAAAATTGGGTTGCCAGATGCATACACTTGGCTGGGGTGTCGAAAGCGATATCGAGGCGAGAAGAATGAAATTGTGGGTTTTTTATACGAGACCAAGCAAGTTACGCCCCTTGAAGACCCTCATTAACCGATGAATGACAGAAGGAAATAACTTCTTAATGATATACCTTCGACCTACAATTTTGAACCCTTGAACTTAATGTCCTAGTTTTTTATCACATACAGTTTTCCTTTTGTAAAGTTTGAGAAAAGAAAATTAACAATGCCGAAGATGTGACAAGGAGGCTTTCAGAGGGTTGGAAGGAGATGTTGAGGCCAATTTAGTGCGGACAGCGTCATGCCCTCGGCAATGTTACTCCAACTTGGGTGATATATCTGGAGGTCTGGACAAAAAGTGCACCTGCATAGACTCGACCGTCGCCCTTCCCTCCTCCTCCAACCACAACCATCTGCCCTCTATCTGTCCAGCCTTCTCTCCCCGTTCATTACTGTCTTCTTTATGGTTCCATTCCTCTCGGTGTCTTTTCTTTGGTAATGGTACGTTCACTTCCCTCTTTTCGGCTGCTTGAAATTAATACTTCCTGGCCTATTCCTTTTAAGTTATTTACTGTTATCTTGATATCGCCCTTTTTTTCATCCTTTAGTGCACCCTCCTTCAGCCTCGCAGTTATCTTGGCTTCGGCGCGTCGTGTGGTCTGGGAGCGACTTTCCTTCCTGGCTTGTGGGTGTTGGGGTGATGCATGGTTACATGTGGCCAGGGGGAAGGGTTGCCACCGCCCACTTTTGTAAGATCGATAACTCCAAGGTTCCTCAAGCGCATTACCTTATTTATGGGGTAACTTACAGGTTCCTATAGTCTGCCTAGAAAGAATTAGGTTTTCTATCTTCAACAAAAAACGTTTTCATCCAAAGAATCAGCGTTACGTTATGAGCTAATGGTCAACTCAACTTGAAGCCCTTAGGAAAATTTCTTTCAAAGGCCCTCCTCCCCTTTAGTGTCCAGAACCAGGTCTTCCGTTCTTTAGAGTCACTGGTCTTCTGTACACCCGCTGACAGGAACCTGGAGACTCCGCTAAGCAAACCACTAGACACCACATCCCTTGAGTCGGGAATGGTTAGCTGCACGACGGTTCTCTCTTGATAACTTAACCTGGTCATGATAAGCTGGACCCAATAGCGACTCTCGACCCCGGCCAAGCATTGTGGAGGCAAATCGCGGCGTAGAATACAGAAACATTTCACAGTAAATGAAAGAAAGTCTGGGAACGCGGAAGAAGTTCTCAATATCGCCGCCTTTCCCCATCAAACAGACCGCGGCTGCTCTGCGCGCGCACCCTGCCACCGACGCCATCTTGCCTGTGCAACCACGGCCTCGAGTAAGTGTTTACAGTTGTTTGTTATTACCTGTGAGGACCATGTGGGCATCCTCGGGCCATGCCTTGCTCCCTCACCTTCCTCCAGCACTCGCAGGCCCTCATCCACCTCCTACAGCTACAGGTGAGCCCCAGGATGCCTAGTGCATGCAGAAAGAGCACAAGAGTATAGGCGCGTCAATATATACGATTCAAACGGGTAAAGCTGCCATCAATCACGTTGCGTGCTTGCAAGCAGAGACTTAATAAGCGGGCCGCGAGCAGTCATGGCGAGGAGGAGGCGAGAGTTGAGCCGCAAAGACAGAATGAGTCTCCCAACCTCGCCCCTGCATTTCTTGTGCTTGTGATGACGTTATAATACAGTGATGTAATATTGATCGTCAAATATTAATATAGCGATAGTACTCCGCTGATGGGCGCCCACGTGTTGCTGCTGAACAATGGTCACGTCTCGGGGTGGCTGCGGTATCTGCCTGCTTGCCTCTGTGCTGCCTCCAAGTGCTGCAAATTATTTTTATCGGTAAGATTTATATCGTAATCTGCGACAACTTGGTAGAAATGACGTGCGTGTGCCAGTGCTGCAGCATCATTAGTGCTTCTTAAACCACGCTTAGGAAAGGATATATACATTTATCCGCATTTTACACATACAAGAAATATTTACTCAGGAGAATCAATTGAATTCTTTGTAAAACATCAATTAGTTTTGTACGTGTAGAGTCAATTTTTTCCCTTGACCAGGACGCCACAGCTGGGCTTCCCGGTGGTTTATCAGCGGCTTCGTGCACAATAAACTCTGAGTGTTGTGGTTTATGGCGGCGTCATTGTGTTCTCGCCCACACTTCCTCCTTCAGCCCAGCCACGCAGAATAATTACTCCGATGTTTATTTGTACCTTAAATTTACTGGTTTCAAAAGACATACACGTTGAAATTATGTAGACATTGTCCATTTGTTGTCTGCCGGTGTAAAAGTGACTCATTAAAGTTTATGGCTATTTTTTTCTACGAATTCTACTTCGTATTATGGGATATTTACAAGAATTGGCAGTGTAAGGAAACCACACTCGCCGTTATCTTGATGTAGAGTGATGTGTCATTTCCTTCAACACCTCAAGTTACCTCCGAGCGCTGGTTAAGGACAGGTACACGTGGCCATCACTCCTATCTAAGGCCATCATTGTGCCTTCCTGTCTTGGTTACCTTTTTATAAACATTCCATGGCTGGCAGGTGAAGAGGGACAGGAGGGAAAAAATAGTTGTAATAACACCTGACAGAAGTGCGGCACAAACCTTTCCTACGCGGGGAAGAAAAAGAAAAAGAAAAGGAGAGAGAAAGAAAGAAAGGAAAGATTATATATATTAGTTCTGCATTTCTTGGTCAAAAATACCTACAATTTCCGGAACCCTTTTCACACTGGTAATGGAGACTCTCACGACACGTCACCATTACCGCCTGTCCCTTAAAGAAGAAAATAATGGTCCAGAAAGTGATTTGCTCACTCAAAAAACTTCCCGTGAACTTTCCTCTTTTCCTGCCCACATTCACTTCCCTTTACTATTCCTCAAAGTCGTTGTCGTTTTTTTTCCTCCTGTTTCCTCTTCCTAGCCAACTTTTCCTCCTCCCCCCATCTTCTCTTTCTCTTCCAGATTCCTCGTTCTCTCTTTCTCTGTGTCTTTATCTTTATGATTTTATCTTTCTTTATGTTTATGAGTCTTTCTCTCTCTTTCTCTCTCAAAATATATATTAAAAAAATGCTCTTTCTAAGCCACACACACACACACACACACACACACACACACACACACACACACACACACACACACACACACACACACACACACACTGCATGCCTTTCTTTAATCCTTTCCTACCCAACATCAGCCACGTTAAACACACCACATACCACACACCACCACACACCACCACACACCAGCACAGCCCGATAATCCCCTCCTCTTCCCTTGGCCAACGCAACACCATCAGTGCCACCCTCGCAAGACAGATAATGTCCTCTCTTCTTCCACTTCAGTGCCAACATGTGTCCTCTTTACTTTATTTTACATTTTGTCCTCCCTGACCGCGCCTGTAAAACCTGAGACCTCCATCTACTTAGGAATGAAGGTACAGAATTTACTTATTATATGTAGATTTACGGGAACACTTGCCTTGTTGATATGTTTAAAGAAACGAGAAGGAAAAAAAAGAAAAAGAAAGAAAGAGACCTCTCCTCTCTCCTCTCCTCTTTTTCTCACATCTATTTTCTAAGTTTCTGTTATATTTGCCTTCTTTTAATTTTCGCCTCTGCAGGTTGCCTTTCCCTATACACTCTCCTCTTCCGTTCATTAGTTTCCTTTCCCCTAACCTAATATTTAACTTCCCCTGACTCTTCCTCTTACCTCCTACTGTTTCTCGATACATACTTTCAGTGTACCGTTCGTTCTCCTCCACCTCATCCACCACCTCCTCCTTTCTTCCTCCCTCCCTCCCTTCCTTCCTTCCCTGCCGGCGGAGTGAACCCTGCATAGAAACAGCTCATAATGACGTCACTCCAGCATCAGTAAGACAGACATGTTCAAAACCCATTGTTCGACCCCCACCCCGCCTCAACAGCATGTAAATCCAACTCCCTCCCCCACACAACCTGCAACCAGCCTGCCTTGCCTTGCCTACCTCTCCATCTTCCTTGAGAAAAATAATATACGGTCCTTGCATGTAGTTAATCATCTGTATGAGTTTATATGTAAGTTGGTCTGGGAATGTTGTGTGGTGCGGCGAGTGTTGATGTATGGACTTGGGTCTATGTCAAATTCTAGTGTTTATAATTGTTGTTTTTCGATCCCTTCGCCGCGGTCTTATATACATGATTTGATTTATTGAGGAATCAGTTACCGTATAATATCAGTGTGAGGAAGTCATTTCTATGTATATTGTTCGTCATTTTTATTGTTATGGTGGTAAATTGTGGAGGAGAGTCGATTGAGTTTTATATATAAGGTACTGTCATGCCCTATTGTGTGGTGTGGGGGGGGGAGGATAATATGCATAATGTGAGTATAAATAATAGGCGAGGGACGGTAGAATGTAGTGTAATAACGTAGGTGAAGTGATTGATTTTGTCTATGAGAAGGACATTTGTCTTGCATTGTTTGATGTATTGCGTGTTGTGACTCTGACTCTTCTTGTGTTTGCATTTATCAACCCAACTCGTATATGGATAAAAATGTATAGTAATTGCAAGTCCACCTGTGTGTATGTACCTATTTGTCTATCTGTTTAACCTGTATATGTCGATTTTGTTTTCTTCTCTCTCTCTCTCTCTCTCTCTCTCTCTCTCTCTCTCTCTCTCTCTCTCTCTCTCTCTCTCTCTCTCTCTCTCTCTCTCTCTCTCTCTCTCTCTCTCTCTCTATCTCTCTCTCTCTCTCTCTCTCTCTCTCTCTCTCTCTCTCTCTCTCAAACATAGAGACAGGGACACACAGGACCACAGACTCGTGAGCACCTTTGCCCACCTCATAACTTCTTCCTGTCTCATAAACCACCCATTTCCAGCCTCATAGGTCATCCTCTCTCTCTCTCTCTCTCTCTCTCTCTCTCTCTCTCTCTCTCTCTCTCTCTCTCTCTCTCTCTCTCTCTCTCTCTCTCTCTCTCTCTCTCTCTCTCTCTCTCTTCTTCTAATTTTGTTGGTTTTCTTCAGTATTTTTATTGCTTTCTATGCCACGTTATTTTTTTTCCCTCTAAATGGCTGAGGGAAGAGGTCAGGGTGGAGGAAAGGATGTACTGAGGGAGGGAGGCAAAAAAGGGGAGGAAGGGGGAAGGGGGGGACATAGGCCTATAATTTGAGGCCAGAAACCAGGAGAGAGGCCAGGAAACCGTTGAGAAAGAGTCAGTTAGATAAGTGAGCTAGTCTCTCTCTCTCTCTCTCTCTCTCTCTCTCTCTCTCTCTCTCTCTCTCTCTCTCTCTCTCTCTCTCTCTCTCTCTCTCTCTCTCTCTCTCTCTCTCTCTCTCTCTCTTTCTCTCTCTCAATAAATGAATAATTAATAAATAAATAAATAAACATGATTTAATTAATAAGTACTTGATGTAATAATTGTAATAAACTGGGAATTATTCAAACTGGAATTAGGAATCAAGCAGGGAATAAGGAGACAGATTCAGGGGAGAGAATATATAAATTTACCGCCCTGCCTGCTTCCCTGAATTAATATACGTGTCTTGGAAGCCTTGTAAAAGGGGGAAGAGAGGTGAGCAAGGGTTAACAAAAGAGGAAGGAGAGAGAAGAAAGGTGTGGAAGACTATGAAATAAACAAAAAAGAGAATATCAGGAAATATTATACAATCTGGGTTAGGTATTTTGCGTTTCCTTTTGTGTTTATATATTATGATTGTCTGTATGTATTTAGGTATGTATGAATGGTATGTATATATGTGTATTTATGTATAGTTAAAGTCTTCATGCTGACATGTTCGACTTGTGTTAACTGTGTAAAATTGTTCTTCCTTCTCTTGTTCCTTTTTTTTAAGTGTAATTGGCAGTCATTACCTACAGGGTTTTAGTTCTCGTTACACTTGGTATGTCTCGCAGAATGCCTCTCCCCTTCGTCTCTCCACTACTAATTACACTCCTATTATATCTTCTTTTATACGTGCACTGAAAATAATATTAGCCTCTTCAATAGTGTCAAAATTGCACTGCTTTTATCTTTTTTTGCGAATTTATACCTTGTCTTATCTCCCTTTCCCACACCCACACCCACACACACACACACACACACACACACACACACACACACACATACACACACACTTACTTGCTTCCTTATTCACAGGTTCGATTCTCACCCTATAATCCTCTGCCGACCCTTTGATATAAAATAATTTGTGCATGATGAAATTCGAGTCGCGTTAGCACTCGCCTCGCTAAATACAGTTATTATTCCCGTGGTTGGAGTGCTGACGCGCGTGTGCCAATGAAAATACGACGGTATCAGGGAGGGCAAGAACGCGCTAAGCTGCAGGTTGCTACTTCCTTCAGCTTTAAGGCTCAATTTGCTCCTCGGTAATACGGATCATCGCACCTAAGCACCTGTCCGAGTGCAAATGAGGGTACATTAGCTGCTATTTCAGAACCAGAAGGGTGTAGCGCCAGGGTGTGTTGAGAGAGGTTATGGTACGCTCGACTGATGAGGGGATTTGCAGCCTTCAGACTAAAGAGGGACGGCACTGTTTTCGCCCGAGATTGACGCCATACGAGCTTCCAAGAGCGAGGGGAATTACATGTTGGAGGTTCCTGCCGCCGCCGTCTCCTCCCCGCTGCTCTCTTCCACTCCCTCCACTCCCTCCACTCCCTCCCAGATGCTGTAACCGACTATCCCAGCCGAGCTTAAGAGCAATGTTCCTTAGGAGGGGAGAGTGCAGTGATGACGATGAGGAGGAGAAAGAGGAGTAGGAGGTTGAAGATGATAATGAAGATGATAATAATAGAGAGGATGTAATTATGATAGTGAGGTTAGGTAAGCAAAGAGATGGAAAACAGACGAGGAGGACGAGGAAGAAAAAATAAAACAGAAGTAAGTCTGATGCTTAGAAGACATACACACAGTCACAATGATACACATCTTAACACACACATACATGGGTCACGCCTTCGAGAATACAACAAAACCCATGACACGTGATACCGTCAGATGTCTTAATAAACCCACAAAATGAAAACAAAAGAACAGCGACACGTGACCGCAAGCTTCCACATCTTACACGCATAAAGCATTTCCTTAACTTTTTCACATCAACACCACGAGAGAGAGAGAGAGAGAGAGAGAGAGAGAGAGAGAGAGAGAGAGAGAGAGAGAGAGAGAGAGAGAGAGAGAGAGAGAGAGAGAGAGAGAGAGAGAGAGAGAGAGAGAGAGAGAGAGAGAGAGAGAGAGAGAGAGAGAGAGAGAGAGAGAGAAGATAAAAAAAAAGTGAAAGAAAAGAAGCTAGTGGAAGAAAGGGAAAAAGTAAACGACCGGATAGAACTGAAGACAATAAATATGAAAGACTTAACCGCAGAAGAAGGGGGAGTGAGGGGAGTTAGGGGAGGGGAGGTAGGTGGGAGTAGGTGGGAGTGGGAGCAGTTGTGGCGGTGGGGGAGGGTGGGGGTGGTGATTGTGGTGGAAGGATTTGGTGGGGGAAAGGGTGGAGGTGAGGGAAGGGGAGTTGAGGTAAGGAGTAGGTGGGGGAGTGAGTGAGGAGTGGGTGGGAGTTACTGCCACGAGGTGACCCGCCACAACACCTTATCTCCGTCTCCCCTCCTCTCCCTCCCGCTCTCTCTTCCTCCATTACCTCCTTCCTGTCAGTTCCAGCTGGCTTCTTTACCTCTCTCTTTTTAACCTCCGCCGCTCTCTCTCTCTCTCTCTCTCTCCTCTCTCTCTCTCTCTCTCTCTCTCTCTCTCTCTCTCTCTCTCTCTCTCTCTCTCTCCTCCTGGTCTTCCTTCATTCTTTCTCTCCATTTATTCCTTCCTTCTTCATCTTCACCTCCCCTTTCCACCTCGATTCTTTACTCCCCTTCTACTTTTGACCCTCCACCACTTCCACTCTCCCTCCTCTCCTCTCATCTTCCTTCCTGCCTCACTCTGCTCCCGCCCTCCCGTGCTCCCC
>JAXIVD010003512.1:0-12500 GCA_036785275.1 Cancer borealis
ATGATAAGGAATGAAAATTATCTATAAAATCATACTATATTTCTCTTTCTATTTCTCGGCTATCTCTCTATCTATCTATTTATTTATCTATTTATCTATCTATCCTCTCTCTCTCAGGGCTGTGGAGGTGTGCAAGGGGGTGAAGGTGTGCCAAGAGGTCACGGAAGAACTGTTTACCTGTCTGGCAGAAGTAACGAATCCAGAAACCACCACTGGTGTGTGTGTGTTGTGTGTGTGTGTGGTGTGTGTGTGTGTAAGTTTGTGTGTGTGTGTGTGTGTGTGTGTGGTGTGTGTGTGTGGTGTGATTTGAATATATATTGAGATGACATAATTTTTCTTTCAACACCACTAATTTAACTTTTTTTTCTTCTCTTCCCTGTGTGTGTGTGTGTGTGTGTGTTGTGTGTGTGTGTGTGTGTGTGTGTGTGTGTGTGTGTGTGTGTGTGTGTGTGGTGTGTGTAGTGTGTGTCAGGCTAGCCGTGCGTTCATCAGGCTGCGTGGAGGATGGATCAGAGGCATCAGCTGCAGGACAGAATGAGACTGTACTTGGGGTGGTGGGGAGGCAACACCTTCTAACAGCCATCACCACCTGCTGGGCATCGCTCTTCACCGTCATCATAGCGTGGAGTACCGCAGGTCAGGACGAGGAGGAGGAGAAGAGGAAGAAGAGGGGTGAAGAGGAGGAGGTAGAGGGATGAAAATATCAATACAATAATTAATATTCCCTTTCAAATAATCATAAGAGAAAGGAGGGAATACTATAAGCGTGATAGAGGGTGACGGATGAGTAAAAGTATCGTGTCGTGGGGCGTTACAGACAACATGGGCAGCCCTGTGGAGTCTGGATGGGCGTGGTGGTGGTGCAGGAGAGATGGCGTGGTGGCGGAGTCTGCAGGCGTCATCTTCACTGTGGATCCAACTAACGGTGACCCATCCGTCATTACCATCACTGCTAACTACGGCCTAGGCGAGGTAACCTATGACCTTGTACTGACCTTCCTCTTCCATCCTCCTACTTTTCCTAATCTTCTCTCCTTGTCTCGTCCTCTGACCCTATTACTACTACTACTTTCCCTACGTCCCTCAGAGCGTGGTGTCGGCTGGAGCAGAGCTCTGACACAATGGTAGTGAGGAGAAGCTGGCGAGACTCTCTAAAAGTGGCAGGAACGTAATATTGGCGGGAAAGCGATCAAGTGTGTTCTGAAAGGTAGGTGCTATATATATACTATTACTATGAGAATCCGTATTTATGTCCCTCTCTCTCCCTCTCTTTGACACACACCCTCCCTACAGAGGATGGAGGTACTGAGGAGGTGGAGGTGGGTAAAGGACGCAAGGGGAAGGATATGTATAAGTGACGAGGCGGCTCTCAGGCTAGCGCGTGTTGCTCTCTATCTCCACAACGCCTTTGCTGGACCAAGGGATATTGAATTTGCTCTCCTGAAGGTACATGGTGATGTTATAGTTATTGTTATTGTTATTATTATTATTATTGTTATTATTATTGTTATTATTATTGTTATTATTGTTGTTATTATTTGTTATTATTATTGTTACTTCACTCTTGTCCATTGGGAAGAAAATAACAAGTGAGGGAAGAAACTCGTTTTCTTAATTACTTACCTTCTCAAGGTCAAAGATATTACAAAGGACAGACTCAAATAAAAACACATTTTTCATACATTAAATTACACTTCATATATTTTAATCTATCAAATTATCATCTTCTTATCCACCACCAACCGTTATTAATCAAACATGGTGAAAAATTATAAATATATATAATCAAACAAATATAGAATTATACGTTAACTCATAATAATCATATACTTCATTCTTGTCCTTAACAGTTATAATAATACACGTGTTTAGAAATGTCTACGCACACTTTACTTTACTTTACTGATGAATTGATAAGATGAAACATTTAAAAAGATTATGCAAGACTTGGAAACTAAAAGATTATCAGAGACAGACAGACAGACAAACGGGACAGACGTAATATTTAACGAAAAGATTAACGAAACAGAGAGGGAGAGAGAGAGAGAGAGAGAGAGAGAGAGAGAGGAGAGAGAGAGAGAGAGAGAGGAGAGAGAGAGAGAGAGAGATGAGAGAGAGAGAGGAGGAGAGGAGGAGAGAGAGAGAGAGAGAGAGAGAGGAGAGAGAGAGAGAGAGAGAGAGGAGAGAGAGAGTTACTTACTTAAGACTTTTTTTTTTTTACATTAAAAGGGTACTGGCTAAGGGAAAAAAATATTAAGTATAAAAACAAAAAAAATCCCGCTTGTCGCCAGACCCTGTATAGAAGATAGTAGAAGAAATAAAAAATGGTGCTTGTATGAGAGGTGTCTTGACACTCCTCTTCTGAAAGAGTTTAAGTAATAGGCAGGTGGTAAAACAGACAAAGGAAGAGAGTTCCAGAGTTTACCAGTGTAAGGGATGAAAGAGTGAAGATACTGTTAACTCTTGCATTAGGTAGATGGACAGAATAAAGATGAGAAGTAGAAAGTCATGTGCACCCGAGGCCGCGGGAGGGGGGGGAGGCATGCAGTTAGCAAGTTCAGAAGAGCAGTCAGCATGAAAATAGCGGTAGAAGATAGGTAAAAAAGCAACATTGCGGCGGTGACATGGTTTCAATCTTACGTAAGCTTAACAGAACACATTATATATCCTTCACCCTTTACTTAATCTTATCAAGGAGGAAGATAAGGAGTTAGTTATTACCAACTTGCCCTCCTCACCTGTATGGGAACTCAGGTGTATCACAGTTAATTACGAGACTGGCTGATTGATTGATTTTATTATTTTTATTTATTTATATATATTCCTATCTTTCTCTTTTTCTGTGATATTTTTAGTAATTGAATTTGTTTGTTTTTTTTGTTATTAATTTATTGTTTTATATTTTGTTTGGGTTCATTATCATATATTTTTTTCTTCTATTTTATTTTAAGTATGCGTGTGTGTGTGTGTGTGTGGTGTGTGTGTGTGTGTGTGTGTGTGTGTGTGTGTGTGTGTGTGTGTGTGTGTGTGTGTGTGTGTGTATGTGTGTGTGTGTGTGTGTGTGTGTGTGTGTGTGTGTGTGTGTGTGTGTGTGTCCTCTCTCTCTCTCATCTCTCTCTCTCTCTCTCTCTCTCTCCTCTCTCTCTCTCTCTCTCTCTCTCTTCTCTCTCTCGTCTCTCTCTCTCTCTCTCTCCTCTCTCTCTCGTCTCTCTCTCTCTCTCTCTCTCTCTCTCTCGTGTCTCGTGACTCGTGAGAGAAGGACGTGTTTCCTGTTCGCTTGACCTGACCGCTTGACCCACCGCTGCCCAGCCAATACGCTAAGTTTCATATTTTCCTAGGATATCTTTTGCTGTCTCTACATTTTAAAAATTTTACACGACTATACATACACATACATCAGTGCTACATATATAACTCATGTGTTAATATTCTGTGTAGCCCTTAATTCCCTTCATTCGTACATTATTGTTATTAATTTAATCTTAGTGTCTGTGGTGTTATTTTCTCAGTAAATACTAATTTTTCTTCTTATATATCTGTATTTTGTTGCTATATAAGTAATATTGCTACACCACCCTTGCTCAAAAATTTGACCTTGAAAGTTCAGACCTGACTGACCAATTCTTTTTATTTTCATCCGTCTACCTGCCCGAACCTTTCAAGATCCTAATCCTTGGCTTACCTCTTCTCAGCGTTACTTTGTCTACATGCTCCTCTGACCTGACCTCAGCTTAGTATAATCCTTCTACCTGGCCTGACCCTTTCAAGATTTTAATCCTTTAATCTCTCACAATCCTCACTAATATCTCTTTTGACAGCGATAATCCGTCTAGCTGTTCTAAACCTTTTTGCATTGTTAATTCTTTCTCCAACTACAGTTAATTATGTCACCGAAGTGCGATGTATGTGATGGGCGCTTTGCTGCAAATTTCTTTTCAGATTCGACAGTCTGCCGTCTGTGTTTTTTACAGAAGGAAAATGATGAACTTAAGAAAAAAATTGATATTTTACAGGAGTTCGTCACAGCTAACGTTGGAATTTTACCTCTCTTGTCTCCATCTACAGAACAGGCGACAAGTTACGCCGCTGTAGCTGCCAGACAAAACGACGCTCCAAGTCTACCTGAACGCGTTATTCAGGGGGAAGTACCTTTCACTCCTGTCAGAAATGGTGCACGACAAATTAATAAAAAATCTTTCTTACCTGTCTCTACTTATAACAGCTTTAGAATCCTGATGAAAGAAGAAGAGGACCATGAGACAAGAATCATCGGCGATTCTATTGTGAGAGACCAGCTTACGGAGTTTTGTGGGAGGAATCGATCAAACAGAAAAAGGCTGTGCATGCCAGGAGGACGTTTGGATGACATCACAGCAGCCTGTGACGAGGCAACCAGTCAAGTAAATACTAACACGCTTTTAATTATCCATGCAGGTACAAATGACGTCATGAACACCAGATCCGAGGAACTGCTGGAGAGATACAGCAAGCTGATTCGACGATACAAATGTAAGACTAATAAAATAATTCTTTCAGGAATCCTTCCCCGAAGTAGTGCATCCACAGCTTTTTTCAACAGGGCTTTCAGCACCAATAACCGTCTTAAGTCCATTTGTACAGATGAAGGAATCGACTTTATCAACTGCTGGGATGACTTTTATAACAAACCTTTTCTTTTCAAGGACGATGGCTTGCACCTCAATCCAGTTGGAGCTGCTCGTTTAGGCAGGCTACTTAATGACAAAGTTTCTGATTTCAGGAGAAAAAACAGTATCCAGCCTCGCACAACCTCAGCTACGTAAGTAACACCGTGTACAGAAAAACTAACGTAAACAATTGCCTAAAAAATTGCATGTTTAACGCGCGCAGCCTCAGAAATAAATTCTCAGATTTAGAAGCACTTGCAGCATCTGAAGATTTTCACATTATTGCAGTATCGGAATCTTGGATTAACACAGAAAATAGAGACTTTTTACCAGAATATAATTTGCCAAGCTATTCAATATTCAGTTGCGAACGACAAAATAAAAAAGGTGGGGGCGTTCTTTTTTACGTGAAAGCCAGTCTTAATCCTACAGTCTTGCAAACTGAAAAAATAGATAACGTAGATGTTATATTTTTACAACTGAAAACACGTTCTAAGAAAATTATTATTGGACTCATTTATAGACCACCAGCACACAATAATAATAGCGATAGAAAATTATTCGACCAGATAATCGAAGTAAGTAATTCATTTGAAAGCGTAATCTTTGGAGACTTTAATCTTCCTGTAACTTCATGGGGAAATTCTCTTAAATCTCATATGGGTCACGACTTATATAATAATTTATTAGAGAGTGCCTTAACTCAGCACGTAAGCAAACCCACGAGAGGTGATAATATACTAGATCTTGTATTTTCAACAAACGACGGTCTAGTAAGTAACGTTAATACGGGCCCTGAATTCAGTACCAGCGACCATAAAATTGTCTCTTTTAACATAAATCTCGAAGTTTACAAAGATAACGTAAGCGAAGAATTTATCTTCATGTATCGCAAAGGTAACTTTGAAAAACTGAGAAAGCTTTTAGCAGATACTGATTGAAGCATAGTAGACAACGAAACCGATGTAAATAGATCGTGGGAAAAAGTTTTATAACATCTTAAATGAAGCCGTTAAAGTATGCATTCCCGTTTGTAAGAGACGTCCACGTAAAAATAAAAATATTAATAAACCAAAATGGTGGAATAGCCAGATTGAGGCAGGATTATTACTTAAAAAGCGGGCACATGATAAATATTTACTATCACAAAACGAAAACGATAAAATAGAATACGAAAGACTAAGACGCGAAACAAAAAAGATGATTAGACGAAGTAAAAGAGATCTCGAAATATATATTGCGAATAAAACTAAATCCAACCCCAAGGAATTTTACACCTACGTACGTAATAAAAAAGTTATCACAACTAATATTGGCCCACTCCACCTAGAAAACGGTAAGGAAATAAATACAGAATCAGAAATGGCCGAAGTACTAAATTATTATTTTGCATCCGTTTTTACTGTTGAAGACACCGATGAAATCCAGGAAGTAACCCCAGCTAAACCTAACTTAATTCCTTTAAGCGATTGTCACTTTACTGAGGATATAATAACTAAGGCACTTGATAAAATTAAAGTAAATAAAACTCCTGGTCCTGATTGTATTGCACCGAGAGTCTTAAAAGAGGCAACATTTCAAATCAGCAAACCTCTTGCAATACTATTTAATAAATCTTTAAATTCTGGAAAAGTTCCCGACATTTGGAAATTAGCAAATGTTACTCCTATACAAAAGAAAGGAGATAAAACACTACCGATTAACTACAGACCAATCAGCCTCACATCCGTAGTTGGTAAATTAATGGAAACTATAATACGCGATAAACTAGTGACTTTTCTTGAAGAAAATAGCATGATTAATAATTCTCAACATGGTTTCCGAAACAAACGATTTTGCTTAACGAATCTCCTTGACTTTTATAACGATGTATTCAACATTTATGACGAGACAAAAGCGGTCGATATAATTTATCTCGACTTTCAAAAAGCGTTTGACAAAGTTCCCCACAAACGGTTATTAAAAAAAATTTGAATCACACGGCATATCTGGAAATATTCTTAAATGGATTGAAGACTGGCTTTCCGAAAGAAGACAACGCGTTGTCATAAACGGTAAATCATCTAACTGGCGAGACGTTAAAAGCGGTGTGCCACAGGGCTCAGTACTTGGTCCCATTCTTTTTCTAATTTACGTAAATGATATTGATGAAGGCCTCACTTGTAAAATATCAAAATTTGCCGACGATACGAAAATCACGAGTAAAGTAACTACAACCGTCGATAAACTACACTTTCAATCAAACCTTAACATGTTAGTCAATTGATCAAAGAAATGGCAAATGAAATTTAATGTTGATAAATGTAAAGTTTTGCATATCGGTAGCAATAATCAATTCACTAAATATACAATGAATGACTCTGAACTTTCCAAGGTTAACCATGAAAAAGACTTAGGGATAACTATTAGTAACGACCTCAAACCAGATAAACATTGTTCAGACGTTGTAAAAAAAGCTAACAAACTGGTCGGTTTCATCGGTAGAATTTTTGATTATAAATCTGAAAAAGTTATCCTTACATTATATAATGCACTCGTACGCCCTCATCTAGAATATTGCATTCAATTTTGGTCACCATATTATAGAAAAGATATTAATAAGCTGGAGAGAATACAAAGAAGAATTACTAAAATGATCCCAAGGCTGCGAAACAAGTCTTACGAAGAACGTCTAAAGGAGCTGAACTTATTCAGTTTATCCAAACGTAGGCTACGAGGGGACCTAATTGAGGTTTTTTAAATTTTCCATGGTTTTGATAATATTAACATAAACGATTATGTAACTACCAATCTCACAAGCTCCACCCGTAACAATGGTTTCAAGATCATTGGTAAGCGCTTTAGATCAAACGAAGCGAAGCACTTTTTCTTCAATAGAATCGTAAATGTTTGGAATTCTCTCCCAGCACAAATTGTCAACAGTACTACAATTGAATCATTTAAGAAAAAACTCGATAAGCACTTAGCATCTGTTCACCAAGTCGAATATTTCACTACTGCGTAATTTTTTTTTTTTTATTATTATTTTTTTTTTTTAGCATAGATTACTCCTTGTTTTTTATTTCTTTCCTATGCAAATTCCATGTTAGTTTTTTCATGCTACATGGTATCACTTCCTCTTCCGGCCAGCTTCGGCTGGAGGGAGGGGTCGGTGGGGAGGAGCCTTCCACTTTGCTGTCCTTTTGTCTCTATCACGTAGATATTATAGTAGTAGTAGTGTAGCTAAACAGACAGCCTCGTTAGGTCCAGTAGGACGGTTGCTGTCTGTTCTTCCTTTGTACTCCTTTGTACACTCTCTCTCTCTCTCTCTCTCTCTCTCTCTCTCTCTCTCTCTCTCTCTCTCTCTCTCTCTCTCTCTCTCTCTCTCTCTCTCTCTCTCTCTCTCTCTCTCTCTCTCATCCTCACCTCATTCTCCTCCCACCATCCCCTCACTCTCTCACTCTCCTATCCTCCTCCAATCCTCCTTTCCTCCTCCATTCCTCCTCTCATCCTCCTTTCACCCTCTCTCTCTTTTATCCTCCTCCCATTCTCCTTCCATCTTCCTCCTTTCATTCTCTCACCCTCTCCTCACCCTCTTCTCACCCTCTTCTCACCCTCTCCTCTTCTTCTCTCCCTCAGGACGAGACAGTAGTGGTCCTCCAGGCTCGTCCCGTCACCTCCCTCAATACTTGGACTGAGTATGAGATGATACACGAGATGGATGCTGCCACAGTAACAGATGAAGAACCGATCACCAAGGGCAATACTGGGTGTGTGTATGTGTGTGTGTGTGTGTGTGTGTGTGTGTGTGTGTGTGTGTGTGTGTGTGTGTGTGTGTGTGTGTGTGCGTGTGTGTGTGTGTGTGTGTGTGTGTGTGTGTGTGTGTGTGTGTGTGTGTGTGTGTGTGTGTGTGTGTGTTCTTATCTAATTACTATCTTTTTTTGTTTTTGTTAGTTAAGGTCATTGTATGTGTTTTATTTTTTATTTTTTCTGTGCTGTTTTGTCTTTTTTTTTTAAGATGTGAATGTATCTTTATTTATTTATTCTTTTTTTTGGTACACAAGACTTCTGGTCATTTATTTTGAATTATTTATTGTCTATTATGTGTGTCTATGTGTGTTGTAATCCCTTTCAATTATCACTTTTTTTTTCATAATTCTCCTTGTTTCCTCTCCTATTACTCCTTTTCCTTATCCTTTCTTCCTAATCTCCTTCCCTTTCTTCTCATACACCAACCTCTTCCAGTTCTCCTTCTTCCCTTTCCCCTATAATCACCCTTTACATATCCATTCTATTTAATCCTTAACTTAATCTTTTAGTGAAGTGCTCCCTGGAAGCACCTCGCCCCTTGGTCTTTCCGTGGTTGTAGAAGTACTCGACCTCGCCTTTCAGCTGTCGACACCAGATCACACGTTGGACAGGCATCACACCTTCCTATGTCCTTCCTACTACACTCACGTTTTCATTAACATGCATGAGGTGAGAGGGTAAGGAGGGAGGGAGGGTTGGGTGGAAGGAGGTATAGTACTGTGAATGAAATTAATCAGTTACTTATTATTATTGTTATACTACTACTACTACTACTACTACTACTACTACTACTACTACTACTACTACTACTACTACTACTACTACTTCTACTACTACTACTACTACTACTACTACTACTACTACTACTACTACTACTACTACTACTACTACTACTACTACTATTACTATTCTGCAGAGCTGGGCACTTGCGTCACCAGTTGCGCCATTGCGCCATTGCGTCGACGACGGAACGACCATTTCATCGACGCTTAACGCAATGACGCTAAAGTTAAAAAAAAAAAAAGAAGCATCGCGATGACGCTGGCGCAAATACATTGTCGCAAATAAAATTTTGCGTCATTTTCCCCAGCTCTGCCGCTGTGGAACGCATCTTCTCTACTGCCGGAGACATAATAAGACCCAAGAGGTCCTCCTTGACTGCCAATAACTTCGAGGAGCTTGTGTTCATGAAGGGGAACATGGACCTCTTGTAGTTTAAGTTTGTACTAGTGTGATACTATGGTTATGATACAGTAACAAAAATGAAATTAATCAACTAACTAAACTAAGTAACTAATAAGTATAATAAAATAAAAATAGATCAGGCTGAGTTTTACTTTTAATTGAATAATCCAAATAATATCAAAAACAAATTAATAAATTATTAAAATAAATCAACTATAAATAAAGAATCAATTGAATTATGAAATATCTATTTTATAGTATTTTCTATCATATATATATGATGTTTCACGTAAATTAGATTCATTAGTTAAGATTACCGTATCCGCCAGCGACGCAATGTTGCAATGACGCGAGAAAAAAAAGACGCAACTTTTTGGAAAAAAAACCCGACGGATTGACGCCGACGCAACGCCTCCCCCGGCAATGACGGATTAATGTTGACGCAATGCCCCCAAACGAGTGACGCGCCCAGCTCTGCAGTATTCTGATCCTTTATCATGCTCTTCCTTTTGTACATCACCTCAATTTATAGTATATTTTCCTTTTTTCATTTCATACCTTCCTGTTGCATCCCTTCTTCCCTTTCTTTCCATGTCGTTTTCTTCAATATTTTCACATCTACAGCATCTACAACACTCTATTTCATCCTTTTCTTCAATACTTTCACATCTACAGCATCCCATCTTATCTCTTTCTTACACACACTTTCCCATCTCATCTCATTTTGCACCTTATCACCATCTATTTTCCTAACCTTTTCCAGACAATGTTAAGACTCGTTGATGCGAAGGAGGATGGGATGCTGGTGTTCCAAGCTCTCGATATGGCAGTGTTTGGGCATCACGTCACTACTGAGGAGATGTTACGTGATGCTAGAGAGAGATTTGGAATAGCAAGCAAGTGGAAAAAGGCCTGTTTGTTTCTGAAAATGGTCTATGTAAGTGTATATATGTGTGTGTGTAGATATGTTAATTTTTTCTCTCCATTCCATTCTATTGAGTTACTTCAGTTAGCTAGTTGTTTTGAGAAGGTTATTTATGTCTTTCTAATGATACATCCACCCGCTTCTAATTTTTTTTTTTTGGTGTGTGGTTTCTCTATTCTCTTTCGTTATTTTCTTTCCTGCATTATTCTCTTATTATTGTTCATGTATTCTTCTTTCTATCTTTTCGTCTCACTGTTTCAGAAATTCATAGAGTATTATCTTAGTTAATTTATTCTGTCTATATCATCAAACAAAAATTAAATCAGCAAATAAAATATATAGAAAACAAGACAAAAAGGAATATAAACATGTATTTTCTTATTGCATGTTTGTCATTCTCGTTTTTTTCCTTCTTTATGTCAGGAAAAATTGACGATGAGCCAAAGAGTGATGAATCGTTACCAGGACAAGTTCAAAGAGTATCAGGTAGGACAAGGAAGAGCAGTGAGCGCCTCGGCCTTGTATGCTGAAATTACAAGGCGTTTACCTGATCTGCTGGAGGTAAGTGTGTGTGTGTGTGTGTGTGTGTGTGTGTGTGTGTGTGTGTGTGTGTGTGTGTGTGTGTGTGTGTGTGTGTGTGTGTGTGTGTGTGTTTATTTTTTTTAAGAGTAAAATTAATGATGTGGAAATAAATATAGAAAAAGATAAAAAAAGCAACTATTTATTCACCAATTTTATTTGATTTCATTTATTCATCTATTCATTGGTTCATGTTAACTAGTAAATATAATGCATTTAATGAGTATATATATATATATATATATATATATATATATATATATATATATATATATATATATATATATGTGAGTATGGAAACAAATTATATGTAAAGATGTTAATATGAAGTACTCTCTCTCTCTCTCTCTCTCTCTCTCTCTCTCTCTCTCTCTCTCTCTCTCTCTCTCTCTCTCTCTCTCTCTCTCTCTCTCTCTCTCTCTCTCTCTCTCTCTCTCTCTCTCTCTCTCTCTCTCTCTCTCTCTCTCTCTCTCTCTCTCTCTCTCTCTCTCTCTCTCTCTCTCTCTCTCTCTCTCAGGTGACAAAGGTACACATGGCTTCTACCAGAGTTACCTCCACCAGTCAAGCAATTGCCTTCATAATTCTGGCCGATGAACGCAAAGGTGTGTGTGTGTGTGTGTGTGTGTGTGTGTGTGTGTGTGTGTGTGTGTGTGTGTGTGTGTGTGTGTGTGTGTGTGTGTGTGTGTGTGTGTGTGTGTCATTTGACTCAATATGTACTTTTTCTGTATAAGTTTTAATCTCTCTCTCTCTCTCTCTCTCTCTCTCTCTCTCTCTCTCTCTCTCTCTCTCTCTCTCTCTCTCTCTCTCTCTCTCTCTCTCTCTCTCTCTCTCTCTCTCTCTCTCTCTCTCTCTCATATACACAGAGCTAAGTAAGGAAAACGTGTCTGATATGGCTGTTCTACTCTCCTTCTGCACGGGAACTGAGTCTGCTGAGGTGCCTGCTGCTCTTAAGGTAAACACACGCGCACACACACACACACACACACACACACACACACACACACACACACACACATACACACACACACACACACACACACACACACACACACACACACACACACACACACACACACACACACACACAAAAAATCAATCACCCTCACCCCGTCCCCAACAGGAACTAGCACGAGTAATCAGAGGGAGTGAAGAATCAGAGGAATTTCTTGCAATGTCTCCTGACGAAGCTCACGTCTGGCTCTTGTCTCATCCTGGTCCGGTTGGGTCAGTCTTCAGGCAGTTCCTAGCAAAACATGGCCACCGCAGTCTCAAAGAGGTCAGGTCATAGAGGTCATAGAGGTCATATAGTATAATGTATAGGGTCATAAGGTCATTTTTGTGATAAGTGTAAGGGAAGGTTAGATTTTTGTTTTATT
>JAXIVD010003512.1:17500-45309 GCA_036785275.1 Cancer borealis
CCCAAACCTGTGATGGAGTACTGTGTATATCCTTAGCAGGACACCACTACATACTTTAACTGTAATATAACTGAACCATGAATCTGGAGGCTGCACTCACTTCTTCTTAAGGACGCGGTTCTTTCGAGCTATGATGGCGTTCTTCCTCTTCTTCTCATCTTCAGGGTTATCCATAGGTGGCATCATGTAGGTCTTCGTCTTGCCCATCGGCGGCCACGAGGAAGATCTCTGGTCCTTCATTACGTCTGTGGTCACACCGCTCACTGAGGACAGAACATACATTCATTGCGGTGAAGATAATGAAACTTACACTATTAACTTCATTATTGTGGTGAAAGGGAAAGAAAGAGACTGTTCTGCCTTTAGCCACCTTGATAGGAAGTTTTCCGAAGGGATACAAGACGTCAAGGGTATACGACATTACAAGATACAAAAGGAAATTATATCATTTCTTAAAACTTACAATGTTACAAAACCAAGTATCACCAACAGGAAACTTCACTATTAACGTTAAATAATGTAAGTGATATATATGATATAATATCAGTAACTTATCATAATTGCTATTTTTCCAGAACGTCAAACTGCAATATACTACGTATTTGAAACATTGTACTACATGCCCAAACATAGGCTGTTATGTGGTTACGTGTGAATCCTGTTGTTGGTGATTGATGTGGGTGTTTCAGTGAAGCGTTGGGCGTTACTCACATCCCGTGAAGCAATGAAGAGAGAGAGAGAGAGAGAGAGAGAGAGAGAGAGAGAGAGAGAGAGAGAGAGAGAGAGAGAGAGAGAGAGAGAGAGAGAGAGAGAGAGAGAGAGAGAGAGAGAGAGAGAGAGAGAGAGAGAGAGAGAGAGAGAGAGAGAGAGAGAGAGAGAGAGGATGTTTTCAAAGTATAGTAGTAGTAATAGTAGTTGTTGTAATAGTAGTTGTAGTAGTAATTGTTGTTGAATCAGCTGTATTATTACTATTGTTATTATCATTATTATCATTATCATTATCATTATCATTATTATTATTATTATTATTATTATTATTATTATTATTATTATTGTTGTTGCTGTTGTTGTCATTATCGTTATTATTATTATCGAAATTGTGTCAAATTGATTGTTAACACACACACACACACACACACACACACACACACACACACACACACACACACACACACACACACACACACACACACACACACACACGGTGAAGGTGTAGAAGCTTGTCGTTCAAGTATGATGTTTGATAACACTGATGAAAGTTTACTTGGAAATATAAACGTCAGAGTTACACAAACAGTTCCCTCCCTAGTAGAGCGGACACACGTAATTATACGTAAGTTGTATATTTATACAACTTACGTATAATTACGTGTGTCCGCTTGGCTTGGCTTTTCCTGTATTTTTCTTCTTCTCGGTATAAGTGATGTCGTGAATATTTTTTTTATTTTCATTTATTTTTATTTTTTTATTTTTTACTATTCTTTTTTTCTCTCGAACTTTCCGGTGTAATGTAATAATTTCGTCTTGTTATTCAATTAGTTTTATGAATAAAGACGAGTAACAAAGCAAGACAAAAAGTGGAAATCAGTCTTATCATGAGTTGACTTGGAGGCAAACATCATTACCACAGAGACTGACACGCCTGTAAGTTCCTAATTATATAAGAGAACAAGAAATTGCATATACCTTTCAAAATGTATCCTGTACAAATATAGTAGGAGTGTAAGTAAAATAAGTAACGGTAAAGTCTGATAATAATGATAGTATTTCAAACGAAGCTTATTGAATACTATACTATAAATAACTGTCAATACATGAGACATTGAGAGAGGCGATATTGAGATGATTTGGATATGTACAGAGGAGGGATACTGGGGATGGGAGAAGGATGCTGAGGATGGAGTCAACAAGGAGAAGAGCTAAAAAAAAGGTTTATAGGTGAGATGTGGGAGGACATGTATTATAGGTGGTTGATATAACAGGAAGATGCAGAGGACAGTGTGAGATGGACAACTGAAAGAAGGAAAAGAAGGTAATAGCGTGGTTTAGTGGTGTTTACCTTTATCGTTGTCTGGCGGAGAGTCTAACTTGGGTCTCTTGTAGTTGTGGAAGGCGGAGACCCGTTGTGTGGTGTTCCGAGGTCGGCAAGGCACAGTTACGGGTATTAAGGGCGACATAGGACCTAACTTTGAGCAGACTACGTCGTCCGATTCGCAGGGAATGTTATAAGTTAGTGTGTTCTTGGTTGTCATTCTCACGTAAAGGAAGAGCTTGTCGCGGTCCAGTGGTTGCAAGCTACTACAACTACTCTTTACGATACATAACGCTCGACTGACTTATTGCAGGGCACTCACTGCACACTTGAAGTCGCGTCACGGGTACAGGAAACACTGACACAAAATAGAATGATGTTCGTTTACTTCAAGAAACTTTTCCCCCTTGCATCAGACACAGACTCAAGATGTAAAGTCTCCAGCATTAACCACACAAATGACACAACACTATGGTTACCAGTATTGCGTCAGTCCCACCTCGGCAAAATTTTCCCACAAGCGGTTTGGTAACGACAAGCTCCGTAGTTCACACTGTCGTGCACACGATTGTACTGCATCGGAGTTGCCTCGCCCGTCACAGGATGTTGATGAGATCAAGGCTACGAAAACGTTCTAGACACTGCAGTTGTCAGATATCACCATTCATACTATGGTGGAGAGTGTGAAGGAGTATGAAGGAGAATGTTTGGACAAAATGAATGCGAGATAATGAGAGGTCGGGAGCCCCTATTAGTTATAGGCAAGGAGTGAAAAGTTTCATTATTTTTGCCGCTTTTTTCATGTATCTTCCAACTGATGATTGGATGACCGCTGATCCAAAGGCTGATTAGGAACAATACTGGTTTGCATTTTTGGCTAACTTTGTCGCTCGTATTCATTCATATAACAGATCGAAACACCAAAGTAACAATCAGGTAAGGGAGAAAACAAACTAGGCCATTGATGCTATATATAGCCACTATAGTTTGTACCAAAATTTTTGGCGGAAGAAGCCTCGCCTTTCCTGCTCTCCCTTATACTTGAGAATGGCTGCTGGAATGATGGGTGAAGCGTTGCTAGTTTGGATTAATTTTGGTGGGGGAATGAGAGCGCAAAACTCGCCTCCCGCGCACTCGCAGAAGCGGCGGCACAGTTTCGCATGCCACACCGGGGTTGTGAACCACCATAATCCCAGTACCTCCTGATATTTTTGTGTGGGATCAGCAACTACCCATGGCTCCACCACCTGTCCCACGCTCAACACCCACCGATTTTCCATCTCTGCTTCCAAGGATCTTTTATAAGAAGGGAAATAGAGCATTAATGTCTAATTACCGACCCGGGTTAAACTGGAGAATAGGTCCGTGTCACGTACAAACACGAAACGTACATATCAGTTAGAAGACTCGGTAGTGGTTCCAGATACGTAAAAAAAATGAGGTGCTCACTTCTAGTTTGGCCGTATATAGCACTCGAAAGTGTGGCGCCACTCCACAGTTTCTAAGTCCAGCGAGCTCCCTCCCTCTGTAAAGTAAACACTGAACAGATTTTCTTTTGTTTTACTGTGATTTGTGGGTAATGGCATATAAGAATTTCATGATATCTATAGAATTCAACTGACCAATCGTGGTGCCGCCCGTCAGTGCTATTCGTGCCGCTACCAATCACAGCCTTCCACACTCGGTTGAGTTACGCTTTTGTTTTATTTTAGGGACAAGTCAGGTGTATCGATACAGGTTCATGTCAGTTGTTGATATGGCGTTCAGTGGATTACATCTTCCAGAAAATCTTCCAGTGTCTTGTGAAGGATGTTATTTGTCCTATGGCGATATTTGTGGGACATATTTCAACGACTGTGAAGGGTTACTAAAACTGTTAGTCAGACATGGTTTAGTGCCTGAAAAAAAACTGTGAAAACTGTGGGAAGGAGTGCCGGCTGAATATACGTAGGAAGGCACCCACCTCCATCGCCTGAACAATAACCACACCACACCGGTAAGTCATAACGGTTTCATTTTGGAGGTCCTTTGTTATGTTAGGTTAGTGTCCTACGGGGATTCCAGGGTGGGCGCAGCTCCTGCTAGGTTAGGTTAGGTTGATGTCCGAGCAGTGGGGTCCAGGGGGGGCGCAGCCCCCCCTGGTTAGGTTCAGGTTATGCTATGTTAGGTTAGGGTTAGGGTTAGGTTAGGTTAGGAAATTTCGTGTTTTTTTTTTCGAATTTTTTCAATTTTGAACGGCCATATTTCGCTTAATTTTCATCCTCCCCCCAAACCCCCGATTCCCCAGGCTCCCCCAAGCTTGTTGGAAGGGATAGGGAGGGAGGGGGGGAATCGGGGTGACGGACTTATTCTCCAGAATTACCCCGATCCGTCAATCTGACTTCAATGTAGGTAAATTACTAGAGTATTATTGCAAATAAGATTAGAGAGCATTTGGAAAAGGGTTAAACTGGAGAATAGGTCCGTGTCACGTACAAACACGAAACGCACATATCAGTTAGAAGACTTGGTAGTGGTTCCAGAAACGTTAAAAAAATGAGGTGCTCACTTCTAGTTTGGCCGTATATAGCACTCGAAAATGTGGCACCACTCCACAGTTTCTAAGTCCAGCGAGCTCCCTCCCTCTGTAAAGTAAACACTGAACTGATTTTCTTTTGTTTATGACTGTGATTTGTGGGTAATGGCATATAAGAATTTCATGATATCTATAGAATTCAACTGACCAATCGTGGTGCCGCCCGTCAGTGCTATTCGTGCCGCTACCAATCACAGCCTTCCACACTAGACTCAGTTACGCTTTTCATTTGTTTTAGGGACAGGTCAGGTGTTCCTATACAGGCTCATGTCCGCTGTTGATATGGCTATCAATACAGTAAGACGTGACGAACATCTTCCCGTTTCTTGTGAAGGATGTTATTTGTCATATGGTGATTTTTGTGGAACATATTTCAAGGACTGAAGGGTTACTCAAACTGTTATTAAATGAGACATGGTTTAATAAAGAAATGGACAGAAATTGATTTACAAATAGGGTGGTAGATGATTAGAACAGACTCAGTCAGCAGGCAGTTAGTGCACAGACAATAGGGAGTTTTAAGAGAAGACTAGACGACTTCATGGATGGGGATGGGAGGTGGGTGTAGGTAATAAGGGGGATTAGGATTAACAGGAACTACCTAGTGCAGGCCTCCGGGCCTTTTGTAGCTTCCTTATTTTCTTCTTATGTTCTTACGATCCTTGTCTGCCTCCCACCGCCGCAGCCCCGTGCCAGCCACCAATCACAAGCCTTCCCGCCCGACGACCATCACGCACAACGTCAACTTGTTCGGGTCGTTCCACGCTCTCCACCACAGTGACCACACCCTCCTCACTACACTACACTACACTACACTACACTATTATCTCTTCACCTCAAATCCTCAACCAGTCCTCTGCACTTCCTCCTCCCAGATATCCTCCATGTCTCCGCAGACTTCCCTCTCAGCATACAGTGAAGTAACGCTACTACCAGCTGCCACCAGAGGCCTCCAAGCCCTTGGAAAAGAACCGCAAACGGTCTTTCCTTGACACTCGCAGGTGATCTTGGCATCCCCGTCTCCCATGGCATCTTCAGCCAAGCAATACAGACCGTCATAAACAAATACCCCGACAAGATGAGGACCTGCTCCATTTCAAACATTTAGCAGCTGCCCTCTCCATACATGCACTTCACTGACGAGCTCTTTAACTACTATAACAAGTAATAGCTAGCCCGTGTCCTTCTCTATGAAAAACAATAGGAAACAACAACGTTGACAACCATCTTAGAAGACGCTGAGTTTAAACAATAAACTGATGAACTAAGGTATGTTTTCAACATACCAGCAATTAAAAGGATGTCTGCAAGACCATTAAAACAGGTGAATCAGTGCAGAAATTACTCAAGTTATGATGCAGATCTTCATTAGTCTGACAGCAGCTCCCCCAAAACCATACCTCAGGATTTAATGAGAAATGGTAACTATATTCATGCAAATTATTAAATTTGTGATCAATACCCTTAGTTATTGTTAGACCTTATGCTGATAAAAGAAAATAGTTCTGCTTACAAAAAAATGTTTCAGAACTTTTATGTATTAATGGATTTTTATGATTCAAACTCAAACGCAATATCAACTAATGCACAATCGTTTTTTCAGTAAACAAAGGTATGGTTGTGTTGGCTCCTGCATTGGCGGATTCATCTTGTTGCACTTCCTGACACCTCGTTCCCTCCGGTAGTGTACCCCCAAAGGAAACTACTGGAGGTAAATTTGTGAAACTTTACTAACTTATCCTGGTAGGAGTTGCTGCATAGTGTACCATTATTTTTGTGTATTATATAGGTATTATTTTACATCTTCACCAGAATGCTCTAGAGAATTCAGATTTATATGTTTGCATTACCTGTTTAAATAGGCTGTACGAGTGGTCAAAGAAATGGCAGATGCAGTTTAATGTTAACAAGTGTAGTATTATGAGCGTAGGTAAAGGAAATAGGTCTGTAGACTACACATTAAATGACACTACCTTAGGAAGATCATATAGTGTGAGGGACTTAGGAGTTCAAATAAGCAGTGACTTGCGTCCCAGGGAACAGTGTATTATAGCTAGAAATAGGGCCAACAAGATACTGGGATTTATTAGTAGGTGTGTGACAAATAGGAGTTCTGAGGTCATTCTGAGGTTGTATTTAGCGTTAGTCAGACCCCAAATAGATTATGCAGCTCAATTTTGGTCCCCTTATTATAGGAAGGATATAGGCTCCTTGGAGGCAGTCCAGAGAAGAATGACCAAGATGATTTAGGGGCTGAGAAATTTACTCTGTGGTGCCCAGAGGAGGGGACGGGGGCGTTATTTATCTTTTGTTATTAATGAATTTATTTTTATTATTATTTAATTTGTTTTACTTTCACTGCTGAAGGACCACCAGTGTGGTGCCCGGACATTAGGTTAACTTCTAAAGGGGGAACTATTATGGCAATTGATAAATTATTTACTTGAGTTAATTATAAGATTTATTAATGGTCACTGATGTTGTTGATTTCCCTGTATAAAAAAAAAGGAAAGCTGCCACCACCCCTAAAAGTTTAATGAGAATTAGGGGATTCTCAGGGAATTTAATTTCTTCCTAAAAGGGAAGTTAAAATACTCGAAAGAGAAATTAATTACTACCAGGGAAATATAGGTGACCAACAAAAAGAAGGGGGACTAACTTAACAATTTATCTAGCTGGTAGAGTGGACTGAGTTTTAATAAGGCACATGGGTACGTGGATCTGTTTCATATCCTGTTCAATAGTGTTGAGCACTTTCCCACACTTACCTTACCACACCAACGGAGGGGTTATTATAACACGAGGCCAACTCTATTGTTAAAATAATGGTATTTATTCCCTTACAATTTGGATACTGTTGGTTGGGATGGAATATACCTTAAACATACACTAAGGCATCAGAAGCTTAACTGTTTACAACAGAGAAAACGACAATAAAAGTACACACTGAGTTGGTCTTCCTTTATCTCATTCAGAGATATCAACTCTCTTCATACACAAAATTTTTTTTTTATACCCTTGAATCCCTTCCCTGATTATGTCACCCTGTAAATGTTGTGAATTTAGTAACTGTACCTGAAAATAGTTAAGTAACCTTTTCTCAGGGAATTTTTTTCTTCTAAACTAGGGTGAAAACATTACTTTCTGGGTTCAACATTCCCGAACATATTCATCTTCCACGAACATTGGATTTCCTTCCTACCCTGAAGAACTAACAAAAAAAAATACTTTGGCCAAACTAATACGACTACATCTTAAAGCAAGCCCACGTGGTTCCCTTATACAACAAAGAAAAATATCTTAGATGGGGCATAATTCACCCCGTGGTTTGACATTACTAACAAATACATAGTGGGAAATGTGTTCACTGTATAGGTGTGATGGTGGAGTCCTGTAATGGGAGGCTGGGGTGAGTGGCTTCTCTATCAATCACTTCCCTAACTCAGAAGTTAATACATAGTCACTATAATATAAATATTACAAGTAAAAAGGTATATGATCCAATATGGAATATTATTATGGGGAAAATGGGACACCATGTGATTTTCATGTTTTCGTTGTCCTTTCTTAAGAGAAAGAAATTGGTATTATCCACTTATAATAGATCTCAACAGAGGTTTACATGTATTGTCAGGCTACTGGGGAAGATTATGGGCTATATAATAATGGTGAGAGGCACAGGATTTCACTAATATTGAGAAATTACGAGAGCGATTTTACCAACCTGTAATGGGAGGCTGGGGTGAGTGGCTTCTGACGCTATTCCCCGGGAAAAGGCGGGAATGAAAAGAGGGGGAAGGGGGGGTTTCGGGAATGTTCCTCCTTTGATCTTTTTACTAATTGATTATTGAAACATGAAATTGTTATCAGCTTATAGGAAATTAATTTTGACGCTGAATAAGTAACATTTAGCTATCTATTGAACCTGATCTCTGGATTAATATATAGGGGGGAACGTTTGGCGTACGTGACTTCTATCACGTAGATAGACGTGTGTAGGGGCTTACGTAACATGATGCAATATCACGTATTTCTTAACGAAGTTTTGTGAGAAGATAATTAAGTAGGTTAATTATATTAGACTATGGAGAGCATTTTGACAAGTTAATGAATATTAATAGTGATTATTATATGATTCTAATTTCTTTCCATAGAAAACTGACTTGGGGGATGACTGTATAGAACTTGAAGATTTGGGGGGGTAATTCCAATATAAACAATAATATCAATATATAGTACAAAATTATAAATGATATGTGAGTAAAAACATTTATATAATGAAGTATCACTTTGGGAATACAGGTTAATCTTATAACAATAACAAAACGAAGGCACATTCAGTAAGGCCTAAGTGAGATCAACTCGGGGGCATCACACGACTTTCCCCCTCGGGTGAAATGTTTTTACTCACTAATCAAAAAAATTACATCTTAACATGTTTACAATTTAGGAACTGGTTTTATGGTTACTAAAGTTATGATCCACCTTGGTTTTCCATCAGACTAACATTCACTCGATCTTCCCCATCACTCCACTACTTCAGCAGCCCTCCTTGGCCAAAACACTGGCAACGTAATATGTGGTTCCTTAGAAACCAATTGCCTGGCTACTGCTGCTACTTGGCTGTAGTTCAGATCATTGCAGGGCTCACCCCAGTCCACATACTCATGAGAGAAGTATGGATGATCTCGTCAACTGTACAAGATCCCGGACACTCGGTAGCTAAGTTGAGCCTTCCTGACCCTTGACTTTCATACAAAACAAACAATAACATAAATTCTCAGTCATTCATCTTCATTTTCTCACAACATTTGCATTCAGTCACCCTTCATTCGTTTCCGTAGCAAGTGGTCATACAGGAAGCATTTGACAGAGCTTAGGCTACGTCCTGATGTCTCCTCCACCTCCTAACACCGGCAGACTGTAGCTTAGAGGCCTAATCACACTACTACCAGGTGTGATTCCCTCACGTTAAAGTGGCCTACAGCTTCCTGAACTAGTACATTGTGTGAACTACACACAATCCTGTGAACTTATCTTCTACCTCAAGAGTTCACCACTCCTTCAGGGCTCAAACTAGGCCAGGGGGAATTAAGATGGATAGTCTACTGACCTGTCACACCTGGGTCGAATCACAAACAACAAATCTCCAAGGGGACTGTAACTTAGCACCACTAATTGTCCAAACCTCTACACCTTAAAATTAACACCCATTGTGACATAGTTCTTTGGGATCTTTTTCTGCCCTGTCACTGTGTCCACACTCCTCAATACCTCGCTGAGGTCCACCACGCAGCCGTGGAGGCATCGGTTCATCATTGTCTTCCCCGGCACACAAAACTTCCAGAGGAGTCAGTAACCACTCCTTTTTGTCCACATGTGGCTTTGGTCTTGACTGCCATGTGAAGACTGAGGATCCGATGTCTCCTGTAGAGATCTTGAACTGCCGCGACACGGACTCCAATCCGTTGTCGTGGACCAGAGACTGGGGCATTCCGAGGCCTGCGACGTACTGCTCCATGCTCTCCAGAACAGTGTGTGTGTTTTGTTTGTGTTAAAAGTTTAGGGTGCCTCTAAGTTGTTGAATCTTTAACTCACTAACCTTACTTAATTTCATTACTACTAAGAAAAAAAAAAAAACTCAAACTTTACTAAATAAATATGGCAAGGTGGGCAAGACTTGACACAAATAGGTGCATAATTGAACAAAAATAACATCAACTTGCTTCCACAAAATTCATTATCTTCCTTTACATCTAACGTTTCCCGAGTTATCATAACTATAGCGGGATAATCGTTAGGGTACCTTAATCCAGGCTAACTTACTGACTAACTTAATCCAGGCTACCTTAATCCAGACTAACTTATTGGCTACCTTAATCCAGGTTAACTTAACCTAACCCACTGTCACCTTAGCAAAAAGAACAAACCATATGTCACGTAGGACCGTGAGTACACTAGCCTTATTTATCATTCCTCTTACTTGATTATTGCATGACAAGAAACTTTTTCCATCCTCACTTGCTGTGGTAATTGTTAGGCAGTGCTCAAAACACTTTGAATCCCACCGCTGCCACCAGTGTGGTGCCCGGGGGGGGGGGACGGGAGTGTTATTTATCTTTTGTTATTAATTAATTTATTTTTGTTATTATTTAATTTGTTTTACTTTCACTGCTGAAGGATCACCAGTGTGGTGCCCGGACATTAGGTTAACTTCTAAAGGGGGAACTATTATGGCAATTGATAAATTATTTACTTGGGTTAATTATAAGATTTATTAATGGTCACTGATGTTTATTTCCCTGTATAAAAAAAAGAAAAGCTGCCACCACCCCTAAAAGTTTAATGAGAATTAGGGGTTTCTCAGGGAATTTTTTTTTCTAAATTAGGGTGAAAACATTACTTTCTGGGTTCAACATTCCCGAACATATTCACCTTCCACGAACATTGGATTTCCTTCCTACCCTGAAGACCTAACAAAAAAAATACTTTGGCCAAACTAATACGACTACATCTTAAAGCAAGCCCACGTGGTTCCCTTATACAACAAAGAAAAATATATTAGATGGGGCATAATTCACCCCGTGGTTTGACATTACTAACAAATACATAGTGGGAAATGTGTTCACTGTATAGGTGTGATGGTGGAGTCCTGTAATGGGAGGCTGGGGTGAATGGCTTCTCTATCAATCACTTCCCTAACTCAGAAGTTAATACATAGTCACTATAATATAAATATTACAAGTAAAAAGGTATATGATCCACAATGGAATATTATTATGGGGAAAATGGGACACCATGTGGTTTTCATGTTTTCGTTGTCCTTTCTTAAGAGAAAGAAATTGGTATTATCCACTTATAATAAATTTCAACAGAGGTTTACATGTATTGTCAGGCTACTGGGGAAGATTATGGGCTATATAATAATGGCGAGAGGCACAGGATTTCACTAATATTGAGAAATTACGAGAGCGATTTTACCAACCTGTAATGGGAGGCTGGGGTGAGTGGCTTCTGACGCTATTCCCCGGGAAAAGGCGGGAATGAAAAGAGGGGGAAGGGGGGGTTTCGGGAATGTTCCTCCTTTGATCTTTTTACTAATTGATTATTGAAACATGAAATTGTTATCAGCTTATAGGAAATTAATTTTGACGCTGAATAAGTAACATTTAGCTATCTATTGAACCTGATCTCTGGATTAATATATAGGGGGGAACGTTTGGCGTACGTGACTTCTATCACGTAGATAGACGCATGTAGGGGCTTACGTAACATGATGCAATATCACGTATTTCTTAACGAAGTTTTGTGAGAAGATAACTAAGTAGGTTAATTATATTAGACTATGGAGAGCATTTTGACAAGTTAATGAATATTAATAGTGATTATAATATGATTCAAATTTCTTTCCATAGAAAACTGACTTGGGGGGATGACTGTATAGAACTTGAAGACTTGGGGGGGTAATTCCAATATAAACAATAATATCAATATATAGTACAAAATTATAAATGATATGTGAGTAAAAACATTTATATAATGAAGTATCACCTTGGGAATACAGGTTAATCTTATAACAATAACAAAACGAAGGCACATTCAGTAAGGCCTAAGTGAGATCAACTCGGGGGCATCACAAATCTACAAAGATAGGTTAAAACGTCTTAATCTCCACTCCCTTGAGAGAAGGAGGGCAAGAGGGGCTATGATTGAGGTTTTCAAATGGGTAAAAGGAATTAATAAGGGAAACATTGATCAGGTTTTAGAATTTAGTAGCCAGGATAGGACACGTGGAAACGGGTACAAGCTAGAAAAACTTAGATTCAGGACAGGCATAGGTAGATATTGGTTCACAAAGAGTCGTGAACGATTGGAATAGGCTGGATAGACACGTATTAAGTGCTGAGTCAATAGGTAGCTTTAAAAGATGGTTGGATGAGAGTATGGATAGGGATGACAGGTGGGATGGCTAAATATTGGATTATTCCAAGGGTGGGGGACAAGGAACTGCCTCGTGTAGGTCATTAACTGGCCTCTTGCAGTCTCCTCATTTCTTATGTTCTTATGATGCATTTTGAGGTTTTCTTAATTACATTTCCGTTGCAAATTCTTAGTTTGTGAGATATTCAATGTTTTATTGTGAGACGGTCTCTTCGAAAAGTAAAGTTTAGTTTGATTTAAACAAGGTTCTGTTATTTGTCAATATAGGTTAAGGTTGGGTTAGGTTAAGTTATTAATATAGTAGCTATCAGATGTTCTTTATGACCAAAAGTAGGGAGTTGGACGAGGTCCAGACGCCGTTATTTTGTAAACAGACGCCATTATAGTGAAGATGTAAAATTTTACCATTATATATTTGTTTGCCTATCATACGTACAAGCATATATTATTTTCCAATATCATGTTGATTAAGAAAAATCATAAAGTATAAGTTATAAGGAAAAATTTGACTTAATGCCAGAAATGGATATACTCCAGTGTAAAGTACTGTAAATCCATGAGTGTTGGTAAAAACTAAGAGCAATGAAATCAAAAGAATTCACTGAAGTTTGTCACAATGACATCCAAAAGAGGTTTCAAGAGCTACTCCGATGAGCCAACTCATTCTTGGCCTTCACCAGGTAAGGGAGTTAAAAGTGTGGGTGTGATCCGTCAACACTCCCTGTTTAGCAGGAAGAATAGGTTAGAACAATTTTTGGAAACTTCTTCATCACCTCCTAAGGTGATGACAGATGTTCCACCAGTCTGCCTTATATCTTAATATATGATCTGGATATACAGTATGTAGGTAGAAATAAAAGACAAATTCAAACAATTCGTAAAATTATACACATACATATCTATGCAACATTTGTGCCGTGGTTTTGACTTTATAACCTCGGCAGGAATTCTTCTTCATGGGTAGCTAACTATGAGCCAGAATGCCATTATGGCTACTGGCTTGACCCAAAGATTCCATATAGAGGCTATGTCGTTACACCTGTTACAAATTATATAATAAAAGGCTTCAGGGAGAACTGGAGAGTATAGCCTAAATATATTTGTATATATACGTATATATATAATATGTATATAATAACATTTTGTCTTATTATTTTGGCTCCTCATCACCAAGCTTGTTCAGTTTATTCCTTACAATTATTCACTTTTAAAACAATTAATGATGGAAAACCTTTACATATCAGGGATGGAAAAAAGAAAATGTTCTCCCTCGCTTTGTGCTCCCAAGACACGCGTACAGATAATATATAAATCATTACAATATAGCGCCACACTGCGAACAATCCAGGTGTGTGACGCAAAAACACACTTGTCGAAATCCAGAACCTAATCTGGGGCTGGCCCGAATATCCTACATTAAAAAAAACTTATTCATCACACCAAACTCAACACTTTACAAGCCATTTGTCTTTTTTACCATTATTTTACGATACTTCTCGGATATCACAAAGTCTTTAGTGGTTATAATAATAATAATAATAATAATAATAATGATTATGATAATGTTAACTGATGCATTTCTCAGGTAGGAATGTGCTGTGTGGGGGAGCAATATGTGTGTGTGTGTGTGTGTGTGTGTGTGATAATTTACACTTGAATGGGATAAGGTGCCTGGGATGACCTAACATAAAGTAGCATCTCTCTTAATCCCACACACACACACACACACACACACCTGGCACTCAAAGTAGCTCCTATTAAGGTGTTCCTAATTAATATTTTTCTGAACACATCACTAGAATCCATCTGGGTTCGTATGTGTAGTAAGCAGTCCCACCTTCCTATACATCAAGGTGTAGACACTTTATAATACTGTTTTGTGACCTTCCCATTGCAATACTCATGTGGTTTGGTATTGAAATGGATCTATTGTGGCATTTGATTTGATACCTGATGAATTTGAAACATAATTATTGTGACTTGTGAAGGAACATAATTTGACATCTCAGTCACCTAAATAAGAAGTGACTGATGAGGAGAATAAATTAGAATGGAAATATAAATACATATATAAATACATAAATTGATTATATTGTGATATTCATTGTGATTTGAAACTAAAATTTGGTTTATAGACATGTATGAATATTTTATAGACATGTATAAATATGCATCATCCCTTCCAGTAACATTTTTAGACATGAAAAGTTTTACATGTTTGAGCATTTTTCACGTGTTGATATAGTACATTACACACTTCAAAAAATGCAAGAATCCACTACATACACAAAAAGGAATATCATAATTAGGACAAATTAATATAAATTTATAAAAAAAAAAAAAAAAAAAAAAAAAAAAAAAAAGAATACTAAAACCTGAGATAAGAATAAAATTTAACAATCACAGAATATTCAAATAGTTCATGAAAAAAATTGATAAACCCAAACTTGAATTAAAAAAAACAAAAACAAATTACATAATGACCTCTAAGGGTGTTTACATTACACTTTGGATCAGAGAGCATGAATTAATAAACAGTGACAAATAACTCCATCTAGGGTCACAGTTACTCAGGCCACTCTTGTCTTTCCACTCAAACTGCAAATACTCTATAGGACTAAACTATTGCCTTCTTTATTATTAACATTTCATGACTATTTTATTTTATTTATTATTAACCTTCTATATCACATTCATGGTCCATCTTTTTCTTTTTCTTCAGCCTACACAAAACACACTCATCTGGATTGACACTGAATGGCAGAAAAAAAGTCTTGTTTCACATCACATTTCTAACTGATTGACTACTTGGATGACTGACTAACTAACTGACTGACTGGCTGATTAACTGACTGATTGGCTGGCTGACTGACTAACTGACTAATTAACATACTTATTGGTTGAGTAACTGACTAACTGACTCACTGACTGACTAATTAACATACTTATTGTTTGAGTAAGTGACTGACTGACTGAATAACCAACTTGCTCACTGAATTTAAACATTGCCCAGCTGACTGAGCCTCCACCTTCCAGCCCCTTTAACACTTGGCTACACTAGAGAACACCTTTATAAAGTTACAGACAACAGGTGTAGTCGCTGCTGTACCTCATTCCATATTTCCTTGTATCTGTACTCTCCTGCATCTCCTTACCTTACGTATTTTCTCTCCCAGGAAGAATAAATGTTTTGAATGTCAGACGAGAGGTGACGAAAGAATTGAAAAGAGCGTTCAAGTGATATTACTGTAGCTTCCCTCCCTGCATCTCCATATATAGTTAAGCACACACTATATAGACACACACACACACACATGTAAATGAAATCCATGACTACAATACACTTGTGTGTGCATGCATATTACGTACATGAGAAATCAAAGAATACATACTGAATTCTGATTATTATGGGGAACTGTTCAAAAAATGAGGGAACACAGGTCATACTACACCTAAGGATTACCATTGGCTAAGTGGGGGGGAGTCTCCATGCTACATTAAACATTACCAACTCCGTTTGTTAATATCGGTTATAGACGCCTGGTACGGAAGTGACCACAAACAATAATAATGCTATACCATGTCGAGGGAAATTAAATCTATGGTTCGTATGTGTACTACTGCCGCCCATCCTGAAGCTCGTGTTGTTTGTACATATCGGAGATCATAGTAATGTCATTTTGTTGTGCTTTCGTTCCGTCTGACTCATTTTCACCGTGTTGATGCTTCCTGGAACTGAGAAATCATCCGCTCTACTTGTTATTAACTTCTCAAACACAGATATTATGCATTTGAACACCATAAGATAAACAACATGTAAAGAATGAGTAGTTACCGTCCTCTACTCCTCTCCTAAGACATCTTCAGCAACTGGTTCTCTTAAACAGTTCATTAGATTAAGCATTCCATTAAAATATGTCATTCTTGTGTCTCTTTGGTATGATGTCTCTCTCTTCAACGTTTTATTGGATTGTACTTTCCATTATACTCCTATGTTGGTTTGATGTTCCTCTCTTAGCCTAGTGTAATGCCTCACTCCATTCTCTCTGACTTGACTTCGTAGTTTCTTTGTGCATGTTTAAATGAATACTTATATAATCATTCTATTGACTCGCTACCTCATGTATGCAAGCAAACTCACTCACTGGAACTGTATAAACTTTCATTTGATAACACATTTACTCTATACTGCACTTACATGTATAATATTCATGTAAAAAAGTGAAAAAACTGGGAAGAAGAGGAATGCTAAGAAACTAAAGCATTTTGCAAGATTCCATGAAATCAAATGTCATGAAACATTACATTCGTGTGATAGTATGTCACTATTCTACTCTTTTTGGAGAGAGAGAGAGAGAGAGAGAGAGAGAGAGAGAGAGAGAGAGAGAGAGAGAGAGAGAGAGAGAGAGAGAGAGAGAGAGAGAGAGAGAGAGAGCTTCAGCCTCAACTCCTGTATGGAAGTTAAGAGTTGGATAAGACTAATAGTAATAGTAGTAGTAATAGTTCTAGTAGTAGTAGAAGTAGAATAGTAGTTAACCTCTTTGCTCTTCTTCCATACCTTTTCATCCTCCTCCTCCTCCTCCTCTTCACAGTGAACACCAAGAGGAGGAGACACACAGAACACTACCATTACTATTTCACGCATCAATGACACAAGAAAAAAAATATAAAGCTTCTGAGAGATCTATACATACTCCCAACAAAAAAACAAAACAAACAAACAAACACAAAACAAACCCTGAACACACGAGAGAAAGAGAGAGAGAGAGAGAGAGAGAGAGAGAGAGAGAGAGAGAGAGAGAGAGAGAGAGAGAGAGAGAGAGAGAGAGAGAGAGAGAGAGAGAGAGAGAGAGAGAGAGAGAGAGAGAGAGAGAGAGAGAGAGAGAAAAAATAATAATAAAAAAATCCCGCTAAGTGAAGTAACTACATTGATAATACTACATGACTTTCCCTCTGGCTTGTTATTTATAGTGCGTGGTGGTGGAGGGGGATACGCCATCACACCACCGCACTGTCTGAATACTGTAGGAGGCGGAAACAGGCAGACACAGCACGGGGATATGCTCTTGGGTTAGGCTGATACTGGCGAGAGATGCAGCAAAGAGTCCAGCCCGGCGTAGGGTAAGGGTGCCTGTCAGGGAGTGCCAGCTGAGCGCTAATGCACCAGATAGCAGAAGTGGCGGTGGTGGTAGTTGTGTGGGATGTATTGTTGGCACTGTGGCACTGTTATAGAGCCAGTAAGGACCTGATGTGCCTGGGAGTGCTGTCGTCGTTCAGATGCTTGGTGGTGTATCTGGAAAGGAAGGGTTTTTGAAGTGTGGAAATGGTTAGGTTTGTCATTCACTTTGTCATCTCATCCCTGTCATCTGTCTTTATAGTTGATATATTTATCTAATTACATCCTCCCTTATCTGATCTCTCTACTTATTTCCCTTTTACTCCACTCATTACATTACACTAATTGCCTGTTAAATCGAGGTTTATTTTTTGCGGTCCTGGTATTTCGCTGTTTTCTGTAAGACCTATAAATTTTGTTATCGAGCAAATTTTTGCAATTTCGCGGCATTCTGCAATATCTCTAATAGCTTTCGAGAAAATGAGGAAGAAAGTCATGTTTTGGAAAAAAGATACGGTTTAATTTTACTGCGTAACTATTAGTCTTAGAACAAATATTCATAATAATAGTTGTAGAATTTAATTAGGTCTATCAGATGCTGCAATGATATTTCCAATATCTCTAATAGCTTTCGAGGAAATGCGGAGGAAAGTAATGTTTTGGAAAAAAGATGCGTGATTATTAGTCTTAGAACAAATATTCATAATGACAGTTGTAGAGTTTAATTAGGTCTATCAGATGCTGCAATGATATTTCCAATATAGTTTTCATTTTATCATTGTTTTTCTTTTTGCTTCAATCTATGCTCTATCTTCTCTCCTTTACTACATGCTCTGTTCCCACCACCACCACCACTTTCTATTCTCCTTTAACTTTTCTTCTAAGTTTCAGTCTATCTCCTCCTTTTCCATCCTATGCCTTCTTTTTCTTCCTTTCCTCCTTTAATCATCTTCCTTCCTCACCACCTGCCTGCCTGCCTTCCTTCCTCCCTCACCTGAGTGCGTTGAGAAGGTTTTCTGAGCTGGAAGCCGGCTGATCTTTGAGTACCTTGACACACCCTTTCACCTGGAAAAACACACATTGACACACATTAGAAGTAGACAACACACACACACACACACACACACACACAGATTGAGTAGAAAGTAGATGCATGAAAAATGTTAATAAATTTATCTTCCCATGTAGAAGTAGTGTAATGTATTGATATTTAGAATGTGTTGGAGAGAGTAATGGTGCATAGAAATAACACACATGAATTTATGACTAATTTGGTTTAAAATAGCTGTCAAGACAGGACATACAACACGACCTTGACACAAATCTTGTATACTAAAACTAGGTGTATACAATATCATTCTCTGCCCACACACACACACACACACACACACACACATACATACACGGTATACACATTTCCTGCCCCTACACACACACATACACATTCCCTTCCCTTCCCTTCATTCTCCATTTCAATACACATACAGACATATACACTCCCTTCCCTTTCCCTTCGTTTCCCATTCCAATACACACACACACACACACACACACACACACACACACACACACACTCACATCAACAGTGGATGCCTTAGCGAAGGCTCCTGTCGGGTGAACGTGGTCATACAGAATGATGAGTGCCACCATCACACGTAGGATGAACAGCTGGGTCTCCTCTCGACGAAACCGTGCTATCAATTCACTGTAAATAGGAATGAGTATAATGAGAGGAGCTTCTGAGTGATAGGATGTACATGTGTATAAATTTACTAGGGTGACTCGATAGATAATGAAGGGTGAACTAGAGTGACTCGATAGATAATGAGGGGTGAACTAGGGTGACTCGATAGATAATGAAGGGTGAACTAGGGTGACTCGATAGATAATGAAGGGTGATGTACAGGGAGACTAGTTTAAGTAATTCATAGTAACATTAGGGCAAGAATAAGCTACAACAAGGCTTGGGAAAGAGGAAGGCACAGAAAACTTAGATCAAGATAAGGTAATGCTTAAGTTATAGTGAGTTGAGAGAAGGACAGTTGGAAATAAGATTGGAATTATATAAAAGGGAATCAAGGTGAACTGAAGGAGGTAATATGTGATTAAATTAATAAACATGATGTCACGATAACCAGAAGGGACAATAAATTAATTAACATGGAGACAAAATAGAATAACACAAACTTCACAAACAACTTATTAACCAGAAAGTAGGTAAATGAAAATAAATTAAAAGATGGAGACAGAATAACACAAACATGACACACAACTTATTAACCAGAAAGTAGGTAAATAAGAATAAGTTAATAGAAAACGTGATGGGAGGGATGAAGGGACAAGGACAGGGACAGGGACAGGGACAGGGACAGGGACAGGAACAGGGACAGGGACAGGGACAGGGACAGGGACAGGGACAGGGACAGTGACAGTGACAGGGACAGGGACAAGGACAAGAACAGGTACAGGGACAGGGACAGAAGGATGGGACGAAGTAGTTAAATAGAAAACTGTTGACTCACGGGTTTTCCAACATCCTCTGGCAGACTTTAGCCATGGTACTGAGAGTCTCTGTGGTGTTGGAGAGTGGGATTTCCTTGTGCTGCAATTGAAAGTAAATTAAAGGGGTCAGTCAGTAGGATGGAAGCAAGGTGGTGGTAAGGGGGCAGGATGTGTGTACGTATATATATTTACCGAGCTGTAGTTTAGGGAAATGAGCTCACACTAGTGGGGTATCGTCTTGATATGTTTCTCTATTAATTTTAGCTTTAAAGTCATGCACACACCTCGCTTCCACTGTCTCACTATCCAGTCGTGTGTGTGTGTGTGTGTGACACTGATTTATCCCTAATATTACCCAAAACCAACATAATATCATCAAACTCACTGACAATCACCTTAATTCTTACCCAACACACCCTGACCAATTCTAGTTCACTCTGCTCTCAGTACACCTTTGAAAACCACAGCACACCCTAGTCATCCTAACTCAATCTAACACACTAGATTCCACATGAACACACACTGGCTCACACTACAACACACCCTAACACACTTCACCCTATCCCTTTTCACTGTAAATCAACCTCACACAAATAAGCCTGGCCAGGGTCATCTAAAAATATACACATAACAATAAAATCCATTACAATTTGTTCAACAATCATTCCCAAACAATAATTATCTATAAAAGGTGGGAATAGTTTTTGTGTGAATACCTTTGACCTTTACCTAATCACTACAATGATGGTGAGATTATTACAGTTTATTGAGCTACGAACGCTGTATCACTCGGTAAAAAAAAATATAATGAATAAAATAAATCCTGGCAACGTAAATACATATATATTTTTAATTAACTGATTAGGTATCTTGAGTTATGCTACCAGGTATTCTATCATAATGATACAGTGTTATCAGTAGTTTATATGAGTCACAATGAAAGACTCCTGTCTCATGAATAACTCGGATAACCAGTGCAAAGGTGGTGTGTATGTGTGTGTGTGTGTGTGTGTGTGTGTGTGTGTGTGTGTGTGTGTGTGTGTGTGTGTGTGTGTGATAACAATTCCTTATGAAAGCCGAGTGCATATACCATTGAACACACCTCCGTGACAAAGTTGGATGTGGCTTCGCTGAGTATCTTGAGCATTGGTGTTGAGTTAGCATAGAAGAGACTCATCTTGTTGGCCAGTTGGTGGTCGATGGTGAGGCTGTCGTCCATCCCGTTGCTGGGCACTGTGCCGCTGCCGTTGTGCTCGATTTTTGAGCGCATAACGGTGCGGCGGTAGTAACTGAAGTCATTTTGGATGGCTGGGGTGGTCATCTGTTGAAGGAACACCATCAGAGACTATGGCTGCAATCACTCATTATTGTAACTGCTCTTGTTACTACTACTACTGCTGCTTTGGGGCTGGTTGGCTCTGGTATAATTATTGACTTTCCATCAAAAAGTTAAGAGTTTGATCCTGGGTTATGAAAGATTTTGTTGAGAGAGATAGCACTTTCTTATTAACCCTTGCAGAACTATATGGTCATAGCTACCTAAATCAAGAAGTTTCTTTAATTTTTTTGCTACTATTGCTATTACTACTACTAATGCTACTACTATGACTATTGCTGTTGGTTGCTACTACTGCAATTATAACTGTAACTTCTGATGTTAATGTTTCTACTAATACTATTATCATTGCTCTTATTACTAACAGTATATCTGCAAAGCGCCATATGACCTCTGATATCTGCCACTTGCTCCTTTTTACATTAATTAAGCAAGTATTCCTGCAAACTGTTTCAAGCCACGACAACTCTGCTACCTACCTTTAACTCATCAAACTTGAGCGTAAACTCTAGTATCTCTGCGAACTGCTTCACCAGAGGCCTGTTGTGTCTCTAGGTGTTCTGTGGGTGTCATCTCAGGACCACATAGCTCACCCAGGATTCTCTGGCACGATCATCTCTGTGGGGAATCAAATGGGGGTAAAAATTAATACAGGGAATAGAGTTGCTGCAGAAAAATGGATGGAAAATAAAAAATCATACAGAAAATGAAGTTACAAGAAGGTGATGGATTAAAAAATAGAATTAATAAAAATGAGCACTATGGTATGGCTAATGAGAGATGACTAAATAGTGATAAGTCATTGTATATAAAGAATTGAAGATACAGTATAAAGATAACATGTGAAACTAAAAGAATTAATGGTTGGTTTTTAAAAAGGAATAGATAACAATAATCAATAAGCTCAGACTAGGGTTGAAGAAAGTAATGATATAAGCAGTGAGTGGAGGAAAACAGCAATAAATATCAAAAGAAAGAAAGAAACACAGACAGATATAGATAGATAGAGTTGTGAAAAATGAAAATAAGAATTGACTGAGGAGTGGAGAAAATAAACAATGAACTAAGAATAGATACAAATGTAAGTGAACAAAATAAAGCTATAAAAATACACTGTGGATATAAAAGATAAAATATAACATAGAAGCTGGGGTGGAGGGGAGAGAGAGAGAGAGAGAGAGAGAGAGAGAGAGAGAGAGAGAGAGAGAGAGAGAGAGAGAGAGAGAGAGGAGAGAGAGTGAGTGTAGGTGGGTAGTAAAGGTGAATGGGTGAGAGGTGAGAGGAAAATATGTCAAAGGATAGAGAGAGAGAGAGAGAGAGAGAGAGAGAGAGGAGAGAGAGAGAGAGAGAGAGAGAGAGAGAGAGAGAGAGAGAATATCCATGAGAAGGACTATTATCTAAAACAAGAGAACCGGGATGCAACCCACACACACAACACACACACACACACACACACGACACACTACAAGCATTGCACACACAACCTCAAACACACACAATGAAAAAGGAGATGGAGGAGAGAGGGAGAAATAAAAGAGAGTAAATAAAAGATATTGAGCAAAAGAATTGATGAGAGAGAGAGAGGAGAGAGAGAGAGATGAGAGAGAGGAGAGAGAGAGAGAGAGAGAGAGAGAGATGAGAGAGAGAGAGAGAGAGAGAGAAGAGAGAGAGAGAGAGAGAGAGAGAGAGAGAGAGAGCACAATATGAATCAAGGAGAGAGAGAATAGGCCAGATGGAGAATAGAAGGGGAGGTGAAAATGGAAAAAGAAGAGAGGAAAAAAAAAGAAGTGAAGTGAGGAGGAAGGGTGAGGGGGGCGGATAAGAAAAACTTATGAATATAGAAGTAGAAAAGAAGGAAAGCATGAACAATAGAAGAGAGACATGAATAAGAGTGATAGAGTGGAAGAAAAGAGAGAGGGATAAAGAAAGAGAGGGAAAGATACAGAAAGATACCCTCCTCCACACACAGACACACACACACACACACACCACAACACAACACCACACTTACCGATATCGTTTGAGAAGAGATAGAAGTGCTTAAGCTTCTGGACAAGGGGTGAGTGACCATTTCCCAAGCCTTGCGTTGGTAGTCCATCTTGCCGGGTCACTGATAGCCTGAAGGAGGAAAAGAAAGGGAGGATAAACATTGATATCCATGAAGAGGGAAGGAAAGGGAGGATGAACATTGATAGCCGTAAGGAGGGAAGGAAAGGGAGGATGAACACTGATATCCTGAAGTGAGGGAAGGGAAAGGGAGGATGAACATTGATATCATTGAAGGAGGGAAGGAAAGGGAGGATGAACATTGATAGCCTGAAGGAGGGAAGGAAAGGAGGATGAACACTGATATCCTGAAGGAGGGGAAGGAAAGGGAGGATGAACATTGATAGTCTGAAGGAGGAAAAGAAAAGGAGGATGAACATTGATATCCTGAAGGAAAGGGAGGATGAACATTGATATCCTGAAGGGAAAGGAGGATGTAACATTGATAGCCTGAAGGAGGGAAGGAAAGGGAGGGGAGGGGATGGTGAAGACAATTATCCTGTAGGAGGGAAGGAAGGAAGGCTGAACATTGATATCCTGAAAGGAAGGGAAGGAAAGGGAGGCAAGTGATGGTGAAGACAATTATCCTGATAGGGAGGGAAGGAAGGTAGGGTGAAGACAAATAGCCTGAAGGAGGTGATGAAGGGAAGGAAGGGAGGGAGGGAGTGAAGACTGATGTGATATACTGTAGGAGGTGATGAAGGAAGGAAGGAAGGGTGAAGACTGATAGCCTGAAGATGTGATGAAGGAAGGAGGTGAGGGTGAAGGACTGATATCCTGAAGGAGGTGAAGGATACCGGTCAACAAAGGAAGGAAGGGAGGGAGAGGACGTTATGAAGATTGATAGGTAAAGGGAGTTGGTAAGGGAAGGAAAGAAGGAAGGAAGGAAGGATGAAAAACTGCTATCCACAAGCTGATGAAGGAAGTCAAAGATACCAGTAAAAGAAGGAAGGAAGGGAGGGAGGATGAAAGAAATATAAGTTTTGCATTTTTTCAATTTTTTTTTTTTATCGAGGATTCTTGGAGAGAAAACATGAAAGGGAGAGAAGATGACAATAAATTATAGATATATTTTTTTTTTCTCTTTGATAGATAGGTGAAAGAGGTGGTGATCATAGATTTTTTGTGTGTCTGGGTGAGGTTTTAGTGTAAAATTATTTGCGTGAATGTATAAAATGTGGTCTATTAAGCCTTATGTATACCGTGTGTGTGTGTGTGTGTGTGTGTGTGTGTGTGTGTGTGTGTGTGTGTGTGTGTGTTTGAGTTACAAGGCTTATATACTAAACTGCATATATCTTTCTTTTAATATAAATGAGAAATACGTATGATATAAACAATTTTTTTTCTTTATATAACCGTAACCTAACATATAATTCACAAATATAGCATAGCCTTTCTTTGCCTTATCATATAGCCTAGCCTTTCTTTGCATTATCAACTCCCTTATATAGTTGTAGGGCTTGAAGTTTGTTCAAACGAGATAAAGAGTGACGTTAGAGATTAAAAAAACGTCTCCACCACACATATCCTGTCGACAACACACACACACACACACACACACACACACACACGGTTTACAAAATCACACACATATTCTCACCAACATTTTTCCATCCAGAATTGGAAATGTCAGTCAAAATATTTTCCTTACTTTTCACTCTCACGCTTGCAAAGGTGTTTGAAACGCTTGACAACAGAGAGAGAGAGAGAGAAGAGGAGAGAGAGAGAGAGAGAGAGAGAGAGCGCAGGTGGGTGTGATCAAATGTTTAAAGTATGTTACATGCCATAACACTCTCTCTCTCCTCTCTCTCTCTTCTCTCTCTCTCCTTCTCTATCTCTCTCTCTCTCTCTCTCGCTCTCTCTCATCTTATCTATAGGAGTGGTGTGATGAAAATAGGTTTCCAACGAAGAGTGGAGGAAGTAAGAGGAAAAAACTGTAACTGGTTATTGATTGATTTTGTTAATATGACTCACAGTTAAGAGCCAGCTAAGTGGACTCTCTCTCTCTCTCTCTCTCTTCTCTCTCTCTTCTCTCTCTCTCTCCTCCTCTCTCTCTCTCTCTCTCTCTCTGGATCAATAAGTGCAATTCTGCTTTTCCCGTGCACAACGACCATAGCGTTTTTCCATCACTAATTTAAAGCAGCAGTGATGAGCTTCCTGAAATGAAACTAAACCTCTTATTCTGCTCCATCTAAAAAAAAATAGGGTCCTCCGCTCCCCCTTTCTTGCTCCTTTCCCCTAAAGAATGACTTCATCTCTCCTACGCCTCCTCTTTAAATCATATTTTTTCCCCATAAGTATAATAATACAATTTAACTTTAGACTGTAATCATATTGCCTCTTCATCCATAGATAGTTAAAGTATACATTATCTAAAAAAAAAACCCATTCTGTCTACTCCTAAAATTAAAAAAAAATGTGAGCATAGGAATGAACTTAAATTACAACCATATTGCCTTCATGCATATATAGTTTTAAAAAAAGTAATTATAAAAGAAAAAAACATACTTCGTCCGCTCCTAAAAATAAAAACTGGAAGCACAAGAGCGAATAATACTCAGTGGTGCGTGTGTGTGGTGTGGTGTGTACATTTTGGGCCTGAATGCTGGAAGGCGGTACAGGTACAGACTCCCTTTGTGTTATACCATTGTTTCTGCCATGCCCACCACCACCGCCAACTACTCTTGGCCGTGGTGGTGTGTTGGTAGTTACTTATAGGCTCGTTATAGAAAGGGTGGTGTGGTGTTGGTGGTTTACTTCTATGACTCGTTTATAGGAAGGCAGGGTAATGCAGTTGAATATTAGTTATTAAACATGAGAAAAGTGTTCAAGTTACGTTACATGTAATGGATTTTATTATAATGGAAACAATACCCGTCTGTGCGTTAATTTTTAGACTAATGTTTGCGATTACACTCCTGTCTGGCATTAGCATTTTGAATTGAGTGTTAAAAACCGTTTATCTTAAACTGAATATTTAACGTTTTTAGAGTCACCTGCACTGCCATCTGGCGGATAGATATTACACATACACAACATAAAAAAAGAATTATTAACCATGTGCTAAGCTTCACTCCCATTAAAATCCTCGTTAGTATAGAGAATAACGTTTGCATTACATAACATCATGTGTATTGGTATTACTGGGTGTGTCCAGAGTATATGTTTACGCTTTGTTAATTGGTGAAGCAGCTCGTGTATATTAACGAGGCTAGGTGACCGCCCAGCACTCATAAACCAGAAAGAGGTGAACTGACATTGATTTCATGTCCATGCTTAATATATATACGTACTAATTGAAAATATGTTAGGTTAGAGGTTAGGTGTGCGTTTATTATTAATAATTATTATTATTATTATTATTATTATTATTTATTATTACTAGCATTCGTTAAAATCAGTATATTAGTGTTTTTTATTTGTAGTATGTATATGTATGTTATGTGAAACTACGTACACATACACTTAATGTTTACAAAGATACTTCCTTCTTCCCCTTCAATGTAGTACGTTAACTAGTATTCCTTTGTGTACCAAAAATGCACACCACACAAACACACACACACATCAACACACACACACACACACACACACACACAGTCAGTCTCTTCCTCGTTTTTGTTGCCATGTGCGCTAGTTGTCGTGTACGTGAATTAAGGATCAAGTACCGTCAAAGTTTGCAAAGAATGTTATTGTTTGCGATGTACAACGGACAAAGAAACACAACTACACACACCACACACACACAACACACACACACACACACGAATCAATACTTTAGGAATAAAAAAAAAAAAAAAAAAAAACATAAAAAAAAAAAAAAAAACTAGAAAGACAAGGAAATAAAACACTGAAAATGAGGGAAATAAAAAGAAAACGAGAAAAAAGAGACAATGATTGAAACCATTCAATAGAAAAAAAAAAACAATAACAAGTAACTAAACGAAACCCAAAGAGACAAAGGAGAAAAACAAGTAAAAAAATAAGTTGACGAAGGAAACAAAGGAAAAAAAAAAACGATGAAGAGAATAGGGAAAAAAATGAAATAGTCAGAGAAACGTAATGCCAAAGAAAAAGTATAATGAAGATGGGAAAAAATATAAAGTAATACAGAAAAAACCGGAAAAAAGAGAAGAACGAGAAAAAATGGAAGAAAAATTACAAATAGAAGAAGACGAAGACAACAAATAAGAATCAAGCAAAACAACCAAAACAATTGAAATATTACAAAAAATAAGACAAAGACGGAAACTAGAAGAAA
>JAXIVD010003513.1:0-7500 GCA_036785275.1 Cancer borealis
AAATATTTTTGAGAATCTTGTTTCATGTAAAATTCAAATTAACATGGAGAGAGAGAGAGAGAGAGAGAGAAGAGAGAGAGAGAGAGAGAGAGAGAGAGAGAGAGAGAGAGAGAAGAGAGAGAGAGAGGAGAGAGAGAGAGATAGAGAGAGAGAGATAAAGAGAGAAAAATAATCTCATATCTCTTCCCTTCCGCTTTAGCATAATAAAAACAAAAACAAAAAATACACCAACATCTAATAATTTCTCACGGATGGAAGCGAGATGAAGAACAAAAACTGAACATCATCAACTATTCAAATCGCAATAATTGATTACAGGTGAGGCGTGGAGGGATCAACTCACCTGTCTTTTCCCGCAATATCACTCGCACATTAATTTACCTACAAAATTTCTCCCTTTTCCCTTCTCCTCACGCGCTATTTTTTTTCCTCCTCTTAAGATTAATCATACGTTTTCCTCACTCAGATTGGCACACACACACATCAACTGGCAATACATCTCACCTGATCGAATCTCACCTATCTTATCTCTGACCCGTTACCTGGCCGAGCAGAAACACAGCATTTCAATTAAGCATTCCTTGTTCATTACTACACCTGAACTGAGCTTGTTCTTGTTTTTGTTCTTTTCCCTCTTTGTCTCAGAAGAAGGTTACCAGAAAGAGAAGAGAGAGGAGAGAGAGTCCTAGGTATGAAAGAGAGAAGGACTGGGAGTGAGAGAGTGGCATTGAAATCATGAAGGAGGGAGAGAGGGAGAATGAAGAGAGGAAGGGAGGGCATAGAAGAAATTTAAAAAAATACTTACCCTTCTTGTTTTACCTGGAAATACTTTTTTATTTTTTTGAGGACCGGAGGGGAAGGAAGGGAGGAAAAAAAACTGTAGGAGGAGAAAGATGCCTGCGGGAAGATCCTTAATACAGTTAATTGCTTAAAGTTGAGATGCATTTAGTAACTTACATCAAGGAGACTGAGATGAGTACTGCGGCAAAGCGTACACTAAATCACAACAGACTCTATATAAAAAAAATAATAGGTTAGATTACGGGAATAATGATATTTTCACTCACAACATTTACGAGGTTGAAAAAAAAGTTTGTAATGTAAACCAAACTGAGTCGGCGAAGAAAAAAAGGAAAAAAAATACGAAGGAAAAAACACAAGAAAATAAGTGAAGGGAAAAATTCACAATGCGTCAATATTAGTCATTCATTAGGAGCAATACACATTTTGGTTTCCATATGTGTGTGTGTGTGTGTGTGTGTGTGTGTGTGTGTGTGTGTGTGTGTGTGTGTGTGTGTGTGTGTGTGTGAAATATGTGTACGTGTGTGTGTGTGTTTTTTTGAGTTTACCTACTTCACACACACACACACACACACACACACACACACACACACACACACACACACACACACACACACACTAACACACACACACACACACACACACACTAACTTCACCCCCAACTAATCAGAAAATAATAATAAAACCATTTCACCTTTACCAACAAAAACACTCAAACAAACAAACAAACAAACAAACAAACAAGAGAACATGCAACACAAACAACAAAACGAAACAAAACAAATCAAAACATGAACAAAAACAATGAAAACAACACCAGTATTTACCTTGTCGTAGGCTGCGGGTCTCCAGGTGAGAGTCAACACCTGTGAAAAATGAAAGAAAAATAATTAGATAATGCCTAATATTTCCTCAATTATTCCTTCTCCTCCTCCTCCTCCTCCTCCTCCTCCTCCTCCTCCTCCTCCTCCTCCTCATTTATAGACCACCAGCACACAATAATAATAGCGATAGAAAATTATTCGACCAGATAATCGAAGTAAGTAATTTATTTGAAAGCGTAATCTTTGGAGACTTTAATCTTCCTGTAACTCTCATATGGGTCACGACTTATATAATAATTTATTAGAGAGTGGCTTAAGTCAGCACGTAAGCAAACCCACGAGAGGTGATAATATACTAGATCTTGTATTTTCAACAAACGACGGTCTAGTAAGTAACGTTAATACGGGCCCTGAATTCAGTACCAGCGACCATAACATTGTCTCTTTTAACATAAATCTCGAAGTTTACAAAGATAACGTAAGCGAAGAACTTATCTTCATGTATCGCAAAGGTAACTTTGAAAAACTGAGAAAGCTTTTAGCAGATACTGATTGGAGCATAGTAGACAACGAAACCGATGTAAATAGATCGTGGGAAAAGTTTTATAACATCTTAAATGAAGCCGTTAAAGTATGCATTCCCGTTTGTAAGAGACGTCCATGTAAAAATAAAAATATTAATAAACCAAAATGGTGGAATAGCCAAATTGAGGCAGGATTATTACTTAAAAAGCGGGCACATGATAAATATTTACTATCACAAAACGAAAACGATAAAATAGAATACGAAAGACTAAGACGCGAAACAAAAAAGATGATTAGACGAAGTAAAAAAGATCTCGAAATATATATTGCGAATAAAACTAAATCCAACCCCAAGGAATTTTACACCTACGTACGTAATAAAAAAGTTATCACAACTAATATTGGCCCACTCCACCTAGAAAACGGTAAGGAAATAAATACAGAATCAGAAATGGCCGAAGTACTAAATGATTATTTTGCATCCGTTTTTACTGTTGAAGACACCGATGAAATCCAGGAAGTAACCCCAGCTAAACCTAACTTAATTCCTTTAAGCGATTGTCACTTTACTGAGGATATAATAACTAAGGCACTTGATAAAATTAAAGTAAATAAAACTCCTGGTCCTGATTGTATTGCACCGAGAGTCTTAAAAGAGGCAACATTTCAAATCAGCAAACCTCTTGCAATACTATTTAATAAATCTTTAAATTCTGGAAAAGTTCCCGACATTTGGAAATTAGAAAATGTTACCCCTATACAAAAGAAAGGAGATAAAACACTACCGATTAACTACAGACCAATCAGCCTCACATCCGTAGTTGGTAAATTAATGGAAACTATAATACGCGATAAACTAGTAACTTTTCTTGAAGAAAATAGCATGATTAATAATTCTCAACATGGTTTCCGAAACAAACGATCTTGCTTAACGAATCTTCTTGACTTTTATAACGATGTATTCAACATTTATGACGAGACAAAAGCGGTCGATATAATTTATCTCGACTTTCAAAAAGCGTTTGACAAAGTTCCCCACAAACGGTTATTAAAAAAATTAGAATCACACGGCATATCTGGAAATATTCTTAAATGGGTTGAAGACTGGCTTTCCGAAAGAAGACAACGCGTTGTCATAAACGGTAAATCATCTAACTGGCGAGACGTTAAAAGCGGGGTGCCACAGGGCTCAGTACTTGGTCCCATTCTTTTTCTAATTTACGTAAATGATATTGATGAAGGCCTCACTTGTAAAATATCAAAATTTGCCGACGATACGAAAATCACGAGTAAAGTAACTACAACCGCCGATAAACTACAATTTCAATCAAACCTCAACATTTTAGTCAATTGGTCAAAGAAATGGCAAAGGAAATTTAATGTCGATAAATGTAAAGTTTTGCATATCGGTAGCAATAATCAATTCAATAAATATACAATGAATGACTCTGAACTTTCCAAGGTTAACCATGAAAAAGATTTAGGGATAACTATTAGTAACGACCTCAAACCAGATAAACATTGTTCAGACGTTGTAAAAAAAGCTAACAAACTGGTCGGTTTCATCGGTAGAACTTTTGATTATAAATCTGAAAAAGTTATCCTTACATTATATAATGCACTCGTACGCCCTCATCTAGAATATTGCATTCAATTTTGGTCACCATACTATAAAAAAGATATTAATAAGCTGGAGAGAATACAAAGAAGAATTACTAAAATGATCCCAAGACTGCGAAACAAGTCTTGCGAAGAACGTCTAAAGGAGCTGAACTTATTCAGTTTATCCAAACATAGGCTACGAGGGGACCTAATTGAGATTTTTAAAATTTTCCATGGTTTTGATAATATTAACATAAACGATTATGTAACTACTGATCTCACAAGCTCCACCCGTAACAATGGCTTCAAGATCATTGGTAAGCGCTTTAGATCAAATGAAGCGAAGCACTTTTTCTTCAATAGAATCGTAAATGTTTGGAATTCTCTCCCAGCACAAATTGTCAACAGTACTACAATTGAATCATTTAAGAAAAAACTCGATAAGCACTTAGCATCTGTTCACCAAGTCGAATATTTCACTACTGCGTAAATGTTTTTTTTTTTTTTTTTTTTTTTTTTTTTCATAGATTACTCCTTGTTTTTTATTTCTTTCCTATACAAATTCCATGTTAGTTTTTTCATGCTACATGGTATCACTTCCTCTTCCGGCCAGCTTCGGCTGGAGGGAGGGGTGGGTGGGGAGGAGCCTTCCACTTTGCTGTCCTTTTGTCTCTATCACGTAGATATTATAGTAGTAGTAGTATAGCTAAACAGACAGCCTCGTTAGGTCCAGTAGGACTGTTGCTGTCTGTTCTTCCTTTGTACTCCTTTGTACTCCTCCTTCCTTTTCCTCTTCTTTTCCCACAGGAAGGCTAAACTTTGACCTGTGATTTGGAGGTCAGAGCCTAAGGGCGGAAAAAATTATTCGATAATAGTACCAAATCGACCTAATGAAAGCAAGCAATTAAGGTTAAGAAGAGAGAGAGAGAGAGAGAGAGAGAGAGAGAGAGAGAGAGAGAGAGAGAGAGAGAGAGAGAGAGAGAGAGAGAGAGAGAGAGAGAAGGACTGGGAGTGAGGATATATATATATATATATATATATATATATATATATATATATATATATATATATATATATATATATATATATATATTAGCTGCAATCTCAAGTGACTATCAGTAAGTATCAAACACTTATGACTAACAGACACACACGCACGCACACACACACACACACACACACACACACACACACACACACACACACACACACACACACACACACACACATACCCTAATAGAAGAGCACCCTTGAGCACCTGAGAGACAGATGAGACACGGCTTTACCACAGTGCTCACCTCCGTCTCCTATTGACAACACCCCTTCCCTTCCACAACCATAACAGTCACACCTGAGCTGCCACACGTTACACCTTTCCTCGGCTTCTCCAGGTACTCTCCTATCAATCCTAGCGTGAGTATAAACACCTGAATAACATAATCTCCGTCTGGTCTGATGGTTCTGTCCTTTTAGCGACGAGTACCAGGAAATGATTGAAATGCAGATCCTGATGAATAAGTTGACCAACTCAATATATATCCAATTGACTTCCGCATCCGTTAACTGCAGCTTTTTAATCATACATTCATTTTTTATTTTTTTTATTTTAGGTAATAAAGGTAAATTATGAATGCAGAATGTTTGGGATGGCGAAAGAAATTGGGGAGAAACACTGTCGGTGATTATTCTTTTTTTTTTTTTTTTTTTTTAAGCGTATGCGAGGCTGCAGTTAGGAAAGAAGCGAAGCAGATGTGATGCCATTCGTAAGGAAAATATTGCATTGCGCTTGGTGTGTCGCGTTCGTGTGTTCGTGTGTTCGTTGATAGTTTTGCGAGGCAGCTTCACCGTGTCGTGTGTTGCAAAACTTTGGTCATAAAGTTTAAAAAAAGAAAAAAAAATGAAAGAAAAAGATCTACAATACAACGTCAGCGAATTTCAATTAACAACTCCGACAAATTACCTAATTAAGATGTAATGGACTTGACGTGTATACTGTTTTTTACTATTATTACACACACACACACACACACACACACACACACACACACACACACACACACACACACACACACACACACACACACACACACACACACACCTACAGGCAATTCACCCCTCCCTTGCAAATCTTCAAATGTGATCCACATCATAAATGAGTTCCTTCGCACTGAAAATAAGTTAAGTATTCTACATTATACCTACGTTGCCGCAAGACCTTAGTTCCTCGCAGTCTCTCGGGTGTTTGCAGAAGTTGTAGGGTCCATCTGGGAATGGAGAAATAAGCAGAGTTAGAGAGTACTTGGTACTTAGTACTAGGCTTTGTTTAGAGGTCCATGTCTCACAGTCATGGTGGACCACCGCTGCACCACTGTGGTGCCCGACCACAGCAGTTCCTCCCAGTAAACAACTTAAGCATCACAAGCAGGGCGGGAACTCGATCTGCCGACCAAGCGAATGTAAGGCCAGCGTGCTACTACTGTACTAGCCAGGAGGCTAACGTCAGAAACGTCAGAATGAAAAGCGTTAGGGGAAGGGAAATAGGATAAAGGAGAGGTTGAATAAGAGGCAAGAGTGGTTAGAGATAGGGTATATAATTAAAGGAAATGGATAGAATAGAAAAAAAGTCAGATGATTAGTAGGGGAAGAAAGAGAGAAAGGGATTGAAGACTTAAAATATTAATGTAATTGGAGACTGTACATAAAAAAACGAATAAGAGTTATTTAAAGAGGAAAAAAATTGAGAAAGAGAACAGATTGAATATTATCCTGAATGAAATCAAAGAGAAATGCAGAAAGGTCACATTATCAGGTCATGTCACATAGGAAGTGTTGCTAGATGGAGCAGAGTTAATCGGACAGAGTGACAGGACAGAGACGGAACACAAGTGGGAGACACAACAGACACGGACATGGGACGGAGGGACGAGATCAGAACATTACTTGACATAGACTCAAACTGACAATTGGGATACAGATAGGAGTGGAGAGAGTTGGGTGGAGTGTTGCTGTTGTAGTGGATTAGCGGTGAATGTCAGTTGTGTTAATGATAGTGATGATGATGAGGAGCAGGAGGACGAGGATGATAACATGATGGTAATGATAGACTAGTGTTACTTCTAATACGAAACTAAACAAAATGCAACAATACAACTAAAACATAAAAAAAAAATCAGGAAAAGAAAAAGAAAATGCACTCATGGTCGTTCCAGAATAAGGGAAAGAACAGAACACGGACCAGCAGCCTACCCGCAACTACTTTACAAACAAATCCAGGGAGACTATTCTAGAAACGAATACAAGGCTCTTCGATGCTAAGGCTCGCGAAACATTTTTAAAATCTTCCAAGAAATACGTAAATGTGTCTGCTGGTGAGTTCAGTGTAAGGGGAGAAAGAGAAAAAGAAGAGAGAGAGAGAGAGAGAGAGAGAGAGAGAGAGAGAGAGAGAGAGAGAGAGAGAGAGAGAGAGAGAGAGAGAGAGAGAGAGAGAGAGAGAGAGAGAGAGAGAGAACCATTCAGAATAAACAAAAATATATCAACACAAAGCAAGGTTATGATGTGACCTGAAAGTAAAACCAACTTGTAATGGCTTCGTGTGTTCTTTACTTCAAGTTCAGAGGACAGGAGAGTCTTGGATGTGTGGGGAAGGGAGGGAGAGGGACATTGAGAGGGAGGGATGGACGGAGGGAGGGAGGGAGGGAGGGAGGGAGGGAGGGAGGGAGGGAGAAAGGGAGGGAGGGAGGGAGGGAGG
>JAXIVD010003513.1:12500-35000 GCA_036785275.1 Cancer borealis
TCATAAACTGCAAATTGAAAATGAACCTTGGACGAACAAGTAAGATTATGACAACAGTCTTCTGCATGATGGAGGCGGGGAAGGCTCGGGAATATTCCCGGAAGGTGAAGCTTTGTCCCGAGAGACTCGTTGGAAGGACCCGTTGCCCTGAGGCACGCCTCGCCACGGACAGCTTTGAGCTCGTTTTCAGTGTGTTTTTTTCTACTTCAATAGGCTAAGCATCGCAGTATTTGAAGGTGTAAATAATGTTACTGGAAGTCAGAAACAAAAACTAAGAGGCTGGATGGAAGGACCCGTTGCCCTGATGCACGCCTCGCCACGGACAACTGGAAGCAGCTTTGAGCTCGTTTTCAGTGTGTTTTTTCTACTTCAATACGCTCAGCATCGCAGTATTTGAAGGTGTAAATAATGTTACTGGAAGTCAGAAACAAAAACTAAGAGGCTGGGTAGAAGGACCCGTTGTCCTGATGCACGCCTCGCCACGGACAACAGGAAGCAGCTTTGAGCTCGTTTTCAGCGTGGTTTTTTCTACTTCAATACGCTCAGCATCGCAGTATTTGAAGGTGTAAATAATGTTACTGGAAGTCGGAAACAAAAACTAAGAGGCTGGGTAGAAGGACCCGTTGCCCTGATGCACGCCTCGCCACGGACAACTGGAAGCAGCTTTGAGCTCGTTTTCAGCGTGGTTTTTTCTACTTCAATATGCTCAGCATCGCGGTATTTGAAGCTGTAAATAATGTTACTGGAAGTCAGAAACAAAAATTAAGAAGCTAGGTGGAAGGACCTGTTGCCCTGAAGCACGCCTCGCCACGAACAACTGGAAACAGCTTTGAGCTCGTTTTCAGCGTGGTTTTTTCTACTTCAATATGCTCAGCATCGCAGTATTTGAAGGTGTAAATAATGTTACTGGAAGTCGGAAACAAAAACTAAGAGGCTGGGTGGAAGGACCCGTTGTACTGAGACACGCCTCGCCACGGAGAACTGGAAGCAGCTTTGAGCTCGTTTTCAGTGTTTTTTTTTCTACTTCAATACGCTCAGCATCGCAGTACTTGAAGGTGTAAATAATGTTACTGGAAGTCAGAAACAAGAACTAAGAGGCTGGGTGGAAGGACCCGTTGCCCTGATGCACGCCTCGCCACGGACAACTGGAAGCAGCTTTGAGCTCGTTTTCAGTGTGGTTTTTTCTACTTCAATACGCTCAGCATCGCAGTATTTGAAGATGTAAATAATGTTACTGGAAGTCAGAAACAAGAACTAAGAAGCTAGGTGGAAGGACCCGTTGCCCTGATGCACGCCTCGCCACGGACAACAGGAAGCAGCTTTGAGCTCGTTTTCAGTGTGGTTTTTTCTACTTCAATACGCTCAGCATCGCAGTATTTGAAGGTGTAAATAATGTTACTGGAAGTCAGAAACAAGAACTAAGAGGCTGGGTGGAAGGACCCGTTGCCCTGAGACACGCCTCGCCACGGACAACTGGAAGCAGCTTTGAGCTTGTTTTCAGTGTGGTTTTTTCTACTTCAATACGCTCAGCATCGCAGTATTTGAAGGTGTAAATAATGTTACTGGAAGTCGGAAACAAAAACTAAGGGGCTGGGTGGAAGGACCCGTTGTCCTGAGGCACGCCTCGCCACGGACAACTGGAAGCAGCTTTGAGCTTGTTTTCAGTGTGGTTTTTTCTTCTTCAATACGCTCAGCATCGCAGTACTTGAAGGTGTAAATAATGAAAGTAATATTATACTGCCGCGGCCCAAGGGTAGCCACCCACTTGGGCAAGAGACTGTGTAACCTTGACGAGGTGCGGCAGCTTGTTCTTACTGGTGCTTTTACTTGGGATTGGTGGCTACAATCCTGTTACCTTAGGGGAGTGAGCGCCAGTGGTACTAATTAGCAGTCTCGCGGAAGCCAGTTGGCCTAGCAAGCCGCTGGTGGATTAATTATCGCTACGAACACCATAGCCAAGCCTCGGATTCGGACGGATAATTTGATGACGACTGGACACTCTTGGACTGATAACTTGATGATGACCCGGCATTCACGGACTGATAACTTGGTGACGACCCGGCATTCCCATGAATATGTTACACGGACAAGCCAAAAAATTAATATTATTAAAAAGAAACACCTGAAGAGGGGGAAGGCCCTGGGTGAAGGGTACTTCGGCGTAGTTTACAGGGGGCGGCTGGCTCTCTCCCGGGACAACATTGTGAAGGTGGCAATTAAGGAGCCTGTGGACGATCCTGAGCTCATAGTGCAAACCTCTGAGGAGGCGGAGCTACTGCAGGAGCTGGATGGCGAGGCTGGCGTACCCCGGTTTTACGGGGTGACGACTGACTCTCCTCCCTCCTTGGTGATGGAGTTGTGCCCGGGAGAGCGGCTGGAAGACTGTCTAAAGCACGGAGGGGTGCGCACCTGTCTGCTGGCCCTCGTGCAGGTATGCGGCATAGTGCGGCGCCTGCATGCCAGGGGCGTCACCCACGGAGACATCCACAGCAAGAACGTGCTGGTGGACGTGTCCGACGAGGGCGACGTGCGTGCCTTCTTGCTGGACTTCGGTCTGGCTAAGAGGGACACTGACCGTAACCAGCAGGAGTCCGATGTCATTGACATTGTGGCTACTGCGCTGGAGATCATCCCCGACTCGGAGCACCTCTCTCGCTTCAGGTGGAGGCTCAATAAGAGCTCTAAATTAAACAAGGTCACCAACCTGCTGCACCAGGCCTTGGAAGATGGTGACCTAAATAGTTGTTGAAATCAAACAAAGGACCTGTGCAGAAAACCCGAACTCAATAAAATTGGTAGGTAGGTAGATAGATAGGTAGGTAGGTAGATATATAGATAGGTAGGTAGGTAGGTAGATATATAGATAGGTAGATAGGTAGCTGGTAGATATACAGATAGGTAGCTAGATAGGTAGGTAGATACATTAATAAGTAGGTAGGTAGATAGGTCAGTAGATAGGTAGATACGTACGTAGGTAAGTAGGTAGATAAGTAGATAGATAGATAGGAATCTCCTCACTACCTCTTTTCCCTCCTCCCCACACTTTCTCCCTTCCCTAATTTTTCCTCCTTCCTCTCCCTCACACCATTCCTACCCCTTCCCCTTCCCTTTAACCCTTCCATTCCTCCTCCTTACTATTCCTTTCATCTGTATCCCTTCCCCCATTCCTTAATACCCTTCGATCCAAAACACTTTCCTCTCCCCCCCTCTTCTCCCTTTCCATTCATGCCCTTAACCACCCCACTCTCCCTTCCATTCCTACCCTTTCCTCCCTCAACATCCCATCTTAAATCCTTAATCCTACTCCCCTACTCCATCCAGCCCGTTCCCCTTTTCTCTCCCTCACCTCACTCTCCTATCCACCCTGCCCTGCCTCCTCCTCTCTCCCTCACCCCACTCCTCCATCCAGCCAGCCCTACCCACTCCTCTCTCCCTCATCCCACTCCCCCATCCATCCAGCCCTGCCCCCACCTCTCTCCCTCACCCCACTCTCCCATCAATTAATCCCTGCCCCCTCCTCTCTCCCTCACTCCACTACCCCATCCACCCTGTCCTGTGTCCTCATCTCTCCCTCACCCCACTCACCTATCCACCCTACCCTGTCCCCTCCTCTTCTTCCTCACCCCACTCCCCCATCCATTCAGCCCTGCTTCCTCCTCGCTCCCTCATCCCACTCCCCCATCCATCCAGCCCTGCCCTCTCTTCTTTCCCTCCCTCCAGTCCCCAATCCCCCTCTTTTCTCCCTCAACCCACTCCCGCACCAATCCAGCCATGTCCCTTCCTTTCACCCTCATCCCGCTCCCCTATCCATTCAGCCCTGCCCCCTCCTCTCTCCCTCAACCCACTCCCCCATCCACCCTTCCCTGCCCCCTCCTCTCTCCTTCACCTCACTCCATCATCCATCCAGCCCTGCCCCGTCTTTTTTCCCTCACCTTACTCCCCCATCAATCCAGTCCTGCCCATTGCTCTCTCCCTCACCCCACTCCCCCATCCATCCAGCCCTGACCCCTCCCCTCTCCCTCAACCCACTCCCCTATCCATCCAGCTCTGCTCCCTCCTTTATCCCTCACGCCACTCCCCCATCCATCAAGCCTTGCCCCCTCCTCTCTCCCTCACTACACTCATCGATCCACCCTGCCCTTCCCCCTCCTCTCTCCCTCACCCCACTCCCCCATCCACCCTGCCCTGCCCCCTCCTCTCTCCCTTAACCCACTCCCCCATCCATCCAGCCCTACCTCCTCCTCTCTCCCTCACCCGACTCCCCCATCCATCCAGCCCTGCCTCCTCCTCTCTCCCCCATCCATTCAGCCCTGCCCCCTCCTCTCTCCCTCACCCCCTTCCCCCATCCACTCTGCCCTACCCCCTCTTCTCTTCCTTGTCCGACTCTCCCATCCATCCAGCCCTGCCCCCTCCTCTCTCCCTTACCCCCTTACCCCATCCACTCTGCCCTGCCCCCTCCTCTCTTCCTCACCCAACTCCCCCTCCATCCAGCCCTGCCCCCTCCTCTCTCCCTCACCTCACTTCCTCATAAATCCAGCCCTGCCCTCTCCTCGCTCCCTTACCCCACTCCCCCATCCATCTAGCCCTGCCCCCTCCTCTCTCCCTCACTCCAGTCCCCCAACCATTCAGCCTTGCCCCATCTTTTCTCACTCAACCTACTCCGCATCCATCCAGTCATGTCCCTTCCTTTCACCCTCATCCCACTCCCCCATCCATCCAGCCCTGCCCCCACCTCTCTCCCTCACCCCACTCCTCCATCCATCCAGCCCTGTCCCCTCCTCTCTCCCTCACACCAATCCCCTATCCATCCAGCCCTGCCCCCTCCTCTCTCCCTCAACCCACTCCCCCATCCATCAAGCCCTGCCTCCTCCTATCTCCCTCATCCCACTCCCCCATCCATCCAGACCTACCTCCACCTCTCTCCCTCATCCCACACCGCCATCCATCCAGCCCTGTCCCCTCCTCTCTCCCTCACCCCACTCCCCTATCCATCCAGTCCTGCCCACTCCTCTCTCCCTCACCCCACTCCCCCATCCATCCAGCCCTACCTCCTCCTCTCCCTCATCCCACTCCCCCATCTATCCAGGCCTGCCCCCACCTCTCTCCCTCGCCCCACTCCCCCATCCATCCAGCCCTGCCGCCTTACCTATCTCCCTCACCCCACTCCCCTATCCATCCAGCCCTGTCCCCTCCTCTCTCCCTCACCCCACTCCCCTATCCATCCAGCCCTGCCCCCTCCTCTCTCCCTCACCCCACTCCCCCATCCGACCAGCCCAGTCCCCTCCTCTCTCCCTCACCCCACTCCCCCTTCCATCCAGCCTCCCCCCTCCTTTCTCCCTCAGCCCACTCCCTCATCCATCCAGCGCTGCCTCCTCCTCTCTCCCTCACCCCACTCCCCTATCCATCCAGCCCCGCCCCCTCCTCTCACCCTCACCCCACTCCCCAATCCATCCTGCCCTTCCCCCTCCCTTCTCCCTCACCCCACTCCCATATCAATCCAGCCCTGCCTCCTCCTCTCTCCCTCACCCCACTCCCCCATCTATCCGGCCCTGCCCTTTCCTCTCAACCTCACACTACTCCCCCATCCATCCTGGCCTCACCCCCCTCCCCCATCAATCCAGCCCTGACACTTCCTCTCTCCCTCACCCGACTCCACCATCCTTCCAGCCATGCCCCCTTCTCTCTCCCTCACCCCACTCCTCCATCAATCCAGCCCTGACCCCTCCCCTCTCCCTCAACCTCCTCCCCTATCAATCCAGCCCAGCCCTCTCCTTTATCCTTCACCCCACACTCCCATCCATCTAGCCCTGACACTTCCTCTCTCCCTCACCCCACTCCACCCTCCATTTAGCCCTGCCCCCTCCTCTCTCTCTCACCCCACTCCCCCATACATCAAACCCTGCCCCCTCATTTCTCCCTTACCCCACTCCCCTATCCATCAAGCCCTACCCCTTCCTCTCTCTCCCACCCCACTCCCCCATCAATCCACCCATGCACTCTCACTCTTTCCCTCACCCCACTCTCCTATCCATCCAGCCCTGACCCCTCCCATCTCCTCAACCCACTCCCCTATCCATCCAGCCCTGACCCCTCCTCTCTCCCTCAACCCACTCCCCTATCCATCCAGCCCTGCCTCCTCCTTTATCCCTCAACTCACACCCCCATACATCCAGCCCTCACCCCTCCTCTCTCCCTAATCCCATTCCTCAATCCATCCAGCCCTGCCACCCCCTCTCTCCCTCATACCCACTCCCCCATCCATCCAGCCCTACCCCCTCCTCTCTCCCTCACCCCACTTCCCCATCCATCCAGCCCTGCCCCCTCCTCTCTCCATCACCCTACTCCCCAATCAATCCACCACTGCCCTCTCCTCTCTTCCTCACCCAACTCCCCCAACCATCCAGCTCTGTCCCCTCTTCTCTCTCTCTACCCTTTCCCCATCCACCCTGTCCTGACCCTCCTCTCTTCTTCACGCAACTCCCCCATCTATCCAGCCCTGCCTCCTCCTCGCTCCCTCACCCCACTCCCCCATCCATCCAGCCCTGACCTCTCGTCTTTCCGCCATTCATGTCCCCCATCCATTCAGTCTTGCCCCCTCTTTTCTCCCTCAACCCCCTACCGCATCCATCCAGCCTGACCTCTCCTCTCTCCCTAATCCCATTCCTCAATCCATCCAGCCCTGCCCCCCTCTGTCCCTCATATCCACTCCCTCATTCATCCAGCCCTAACCCCTCCTCTCTCCCTCACCCCCCTTCCCCATCCATCCAGCCTTGCCCCCTCCTCTCTCTCTCACCCTACTCCCCAATCCATCCAGCCCTTCCTTCTCCTCTCTTCCTCACCCAACTCCCACAACCATCCGGCTCTGTCCCCTCTTCTCTCTTTCTACCCCCATTCCCCATCCACCCTGCCTTGACTCTCCTCTCTTCCTCACGCCACTCCCCCATCTATCCAGCCCTGCCTCCTCCTCGCTCTCTCACCCCATCCCCCATCCATCCAGCCCTGACCCTTCGTCTTTCCCTCACTCATGTCCCCCATCCATTCAGTCATGCGCCCTTTTTTCTCCCTCAACCCCCTACTGCATCCATCCAGCCATGTCCCTCCATCTCACCCTCATCCCACTCCCCTATCCATTCAGCCCTGCCCCCTTCTCTCTCCCTCAACCCATTCCCCCATACACCCTGCCCTGCCCTCTCCTCTCTCCTTCACCTCAGTCCACCATCCATCCAGCCCTGCCCCCTCTTTTCTCCCTCACCTTACTCCCCCATCAATCCAGCCCTGCCCATTCCTCTCTCCCTCACCCCACTCCCCCATCCATCCAGTCCTGACACCTCCCCTCTCCCTGAACCCACTCCCCTATCCATCCAGCTCTGCTCCCTCCTTTATCCCTCACGCCACTCCCCCATCCATCAAGCCCTGCCCCCTCCTCTCTCCCTGACTCCACTCCCCCATCCACCCTGACATGCCACCAACTATCTCCCTCAACACACTCCCTATCCATACAGCCCTGCCTCCTCCTCTCTCCCTCACCCGACTCCCCCATCCATCCAGCCCTGCCTCCTCCTCTCTCCCTCATCCCACTCCCCCTTCCATTCAGCCCTGCCCCCTTCTCTCTCCCTCACCCCCTTCCCCCATCCACTCTGCCCTGCCCCCTCCTCTCTTCCTTATCCCACTCTCCCATCTATCCAGCCCTGCCCCCTCCTCTCTCCCTTACCCCCTTCCCCCATCCACTCTGCCCTGCTCCCTCCTCTCTTCCTCACCCCACTCCCCCATCCATCCAGCCCTGCCCCCTACTCTCTCCCTCACCCCACTTCCACATAAATCCAGCTCTGCCCCCTCCTCGCTCCCTTACCCCACTCTCCCATCCATACAGCCCTGCCCCCTCCTCTCTGCCTCACTCCAGTGCCCCGACTACTCAGCCTTGCCCCCTCTTTTCTCCCTCAACCCATTCCCGCATCCATCCAGCCATGTCCCTTTCTTTCACCCTCATCCCACTCCCCCATCCATCCAGCCCTGCCCCCCCCTCTCTCCCTCAACCCACCCACCAATCCATACAGCTCTGTCCCCTCCTCTCTCCCTCACCCCAATCCCCTATCCATCCAGCCCTGCCCCCTCCTCTCTCCCTCACCCCACTCCCCCATCCATCGAGCCCTGCCTCCTCTTGTCTCCCTCACCCCACTCCCCCATCCATCCAGCCCTGCCCCCACCTCTCTCTCTCATTCCACTCCCCCATCCATCCAGCCCTGTCCTCTCTTCTCGTCCTCACCAAACTCCCCTATCCATCCAGCCCTGCCCCCTCCTCTCTCCCTTACCCCACTCCCCCATCCATCCAGCCCTGCCTCCTCCTCTCTCCCTCAACACATTCTCCCATCCATCCAGCCTTGCCCCAACCTCTCTCCCTCTCCCCACTCCCCCATCCATCCAGCCCTGCCCCCACCTCTTACCCTCACCCCACTCCCCTATCCATCCAGCCCTGTCCCCTCCCCTCTCCCTCACCCCACTCCCCTATCCATCCAGCACCGTCCCCTCCTCTCTCCCTCACCCCACTCCCCCATCCATCCAGCCCTGTCCCCTCCTCTCTCCCTCACCCCACTCCTCCTTCCATCAGGCCCTGCCCCCTCCTTTCTCCCTCAGCCCACTTCCTCATCCATCCAGCGTTGCCCCCTGCTCTCTCCCTCATCCCACTCCCCTATCCATCCAGCCCCGCCCCCTCCTCTCACCCTCACCCCACTACCCAATCCATCCTGCCCTGCCCCCTCTTTCTACCTCACCCCACTCCCCAATCCATCCAGCCCTGCCTCCTCCTCTCTCCCTCACCCCACTACCCGATCCATCCAGCCCTGACTCCTCTTCTCTCCCTCATCCCACACCGCCATCTATCAGGTCCTGCCCCTTCCTCTCAACCTCACCCTACTCCCCCATCCATCCTGACCTCACCCCCCCTCCCCCATCAATCCAGCCCTGAATCTTTCTCTCTCCCTCGACCCACTCCACCATTCTTCCAGCCCTGCCCCCTACTCTCTCCCTCACCCAACTCTCCCATCCATGCAGCCCTGCCCTCTTCTCTCTCCCGCACCCCACTCCCCCATACATCAAGCCCTGCCCCCTCATTTATCCCTTACCTCACTCCCCTATCCATCCAGCACAACCCCTTCCTCTCTCACTCACCCCACTTTCCCATCCATCAACCCCTGCCCCCTCCTCTCTCCCTCACCCCACACCCCCATTTATCCAGCCCTGACACTTCCTCTCTCCCTCACCCAACTCCACTCTCCATCCAGCCCTGCCCACTCCTCTCTCCCTCACCCCCTTCCCCCATCCACTCTAACCTGCCCCCTCCTCTCTTCCTCACCCCAATCCCCCTTCCATCCAGCCTTGCCCCCTCCTCTCTCTCTCTCTCACCCCACTTCACCATAAATCCAGCCCAGACCCCTCCTTGCTCCCTCACCCTTCCCCTATCTATCCAGCCCTGTCCCTTCCTCTCTCCCTCACTCCAGTCCCCCAACCATTCAGCCTTGCCCCCTCTTTTCTCCCTCAACCCAGCCATGTCCCTTCCTTTCACCCTCATCCCACTCCCCCATCCATCAAGCCCTGTCCCCTCCTCCCTCCCTCACCCCACTCCCCTATCCATCCAGCCCTGCCCACTCCTCTCACCCTCACCCCACTCCCCCATCCATCCAGCCCTGACCCCTCCCCTCTCCCTCACCCCACTCCCCCTTCAATCCAGCCCTGCCTCCTCTTTTCTCCCTCAGCCCACTCCCTCATTCATCCAGCCCTACCCCCTCCTCTCTCCCTCACCCCATTCCCCCATCCATCCAGCCCTGTCCCCTCTTCTCTCGCTCACCAAACTCCCCTATCCATCCAGCCCTGCTCCCTCCTCTCTCCCTTAGCCCACTCCCCCATCCATCCAGCCCTGCCACCTCATCTCTCCCTCACCACACTCCCCCATCAGTCCAAACCTGCCCCCACCTCTCTCCCTTTCCCCACTCCCCCATCCATCCAGCCCTGCCCCCACCTCTCTCCCTCAACCCACTCCCCTATCAATCCAGCCCTGTCCCTTCCCCTCTCCATCACCTCACTCCCCTATCCATCCAGCACCGTCCCCTCCTCTCTCCCTCAACCCACTCCCCCATCCATCCAGCCCTGTCCCCTCCTCTCTCCCTCACCCCACTCCCCCTTCCATCCAGCCCTGCCCCCTCCTTTCTCCCTCAGCCCACTCCCTCATCCATCCAGCGCTGACCCCTCCTCTCTCCCTCACCCCACTCCCCTATCCATCCAGCCCCGCCCCCTCCTCTCACCCTCACCCCACTCCCCAATCCACCTTGCCCTTCCCCGTCATTACTACCTCACCCCACTCCCCAATCCATCCAGCGCTGCCTCCTCCTCTCTCCCTCACCCCACTCCCCCATCCATCCACCCCTGCCTCCTCTTCTCTCCCTCATCCCACTCCCCCATCTATCCGGTCCTGCCCCTTCCTCTCAACCTCACCCTACTCCCCCATCCATCCTTGCCTCACCCCCCTCCCCATCAATCCAGCCCTGACACTTCCTCTCTCCCTCACCCCACTCCACCATCCTTCCAGCCCTGCCCCCTCCTTTCACCTTCACCCGACTCTCCCATCTATCCAGCCCTGCCCTATTCTCTCTCCCTCACCCCACTCCCCCATACATCAAGCCCTGCCCCCTCATTTCTCCCTTACCCCACTCCCCTATCCATCCAGGACAACTCCCTACTCTCTCTCTCACCCCACTCCCCCATCCATTAACCCCTTCCCCCTCCTCTCTCCCTCATCCCACTCTCCCATCCATCTAGCCTTGACCCATTCCCTCTCCCTCAACCCAGTCCCCTATCCATCACGCCCTGCCCCCTCCTTTATCCCTCACCCCACACCCCATCCATCCAGCCCTGACACTTCCTCTCTCTCTCACCCCACTCCAACCTCCATCCAGCCCTGCCCACTCCTCTCTCCCTCACCCCACTCCCCCATACTTCAAACCCTGACCACTCATTTCTCCCTTACACCAATCCACTATCCATCTAGCCCTACCCCTTCCTCTCTCTCACCCCACTCCCCCCTCCATCCACCCCTGTCCCCTCCTCTCTCTCTCACCCCACTCCCCCATCCATCCAGCCCTGACCCATCCCCTCTCCCTAAACCCACTCCCCTATCCATCTAGCCCTGCCTCCTCCTTTATCCCTCAACTCACACCCCCATATATCCAGCCCTGACCCCTCCTCTCTCCCTAATCCCACTCCTCAATCCATCCAGCCCTGCCCCCCCTTCTCTCTCTCATACCCACTCCCCCATCCATCGAGCCCTACCCCCTCCTCTCTCCCTCAACCCACTTCCCCATCCATCCAGCCCTGCCCCCTCCTCTCTCTCTCACCCCACTCCCTAATCCATCCAATCCTGCCCTCTCCTCTTTTCCTCACCCAACTCCCCCAACCATCCAGATTTGGCCCCTCTTCTCTCACTCTACCCCCTTTCCCCATCCACCATTCCCTGACCCTCCTCTCTTCCTCACGCCACTCCCCCATCTATCCAGACCTGACCTCTCCTCGCTCCCTCACCCCAGTCCCCCATCCATCCAGCCCTGCCCCCTCGTCTTTCCCTCACTCCAGTCCCCCATCCATTCAGCATTGCCCCCTGTTTTCTCCCTCAACCCACTCCAGCATCCATCCAGCCATGTCCCTCCCTTTCACCCTCATCCCACTCTCCTATCCATTCAGCCCTGCCCCCTTCTCTCTCCCTCAACCTACTCCCCTATACACCCTGCCCTGCTCCCTCCTCTCTCCTTCACCTCACTCCTCCATCCATCCAGCCTTGCCCCCCCTTTTCTCCCTCACCGTACTCCTCCATCCATCCAGCCCTGCCCCTTCCTCTCGCCCTCACCCCACTCCCCCATCCATCGAACACTGACCCCTCCCCTCTCCCTCAACCCACTCCCCTATCTATCCAGCTCTGCTCCCTCATTTATCCCTCACCCCACTCACCGATCCACCCTACCCTGCCCCCTCCTCTCTCCCTCACCCCACTCCCCCATCCACACTGCCTTGCACCCTTCTCTCTCCCTCAACCCACTCCCCTATCCATCCAGCTCTGCTCCCTACTTTATCCCTCACCCCATTCCCCATCCATCCAGCCTTGCCTCCTCCTCTCTCCCTCATCCGACTCCCCCATCCATCCAGCCCTGTCCCCTCCTCTCTCCCTCACCCCCTTCCCTACTTCAATATTCTCTGGCCCCTCCTCTCTTCCTCACCCCACTCCCCCATCCATCATGCCCTGCCCCCTCCTCTCTCCCTCACCCACTTCCCCCATCCACTCTGCCCTGCCCCCTCCTCTCTTCCCCACCCCGATCCCCCATCCATCCAGCCCTGCCCCTTCCTCTCTCCCTCACTCCAGTCCCCCAACCATTCAGCCTTGCCCCCTCTTTTCTCCCTCAACCCAGCTATGTCCCTTCCTTTCACTCTCATCCCACTCCGCCATCCATCCAGCCCTGTCCCCTCCTCCCTCCCTCAACCCACTCCCCTATCCATCCAGCCCTATCCCCTCCTCTCACCCTCACCCCACTCACCCATCCATCCAGTCCTAACCTCTCCCCTCTCCCTCACCCCACTCCCCCTTCAATCCAGCCCTGCCCCCTCGTTTCTCCCTCATCCCACTCCCTCATCAATCCAGCCCTGCCACCTCCTCTCTCCCTCACCCCATTCCCTAATCCATCCAGCTCTGCCTCCTCTCTCCATCAACCCACTCCCCCATCCATCCAGCCCTGCCTCCTCCTCTCTCCCTCATCCCACTCCAACATCCATCCAGCCCTGCCGCCTCCTCTCTCCCTCTCCCCACTCCGCTATCCGTCCAGCCCAGTCCCTTCCTGTCTCCCTCACCAAACCCTTCCATCCATCCGGACTTGCCCCTTCCTCTCAACCTCAACCTACTACCCAATCCATCCTGCCCTCAGCCCCCTCTCCCATCCATCCAGCCCTGACACTTCCTCTCTCCGTCACCCAACTCCACCATCCTTCCAGCCCTGCCCCCTCCGATCTCCCTCACCCGACTTACCCATTCATCCAGCCCTGCCCCCTCCTCTCTCCCTCACCCAACACCAACATACATCAAGCTCTGCCTCCTCATATCTCCCTTACCCCACTCCTCTATCCATCCAGACCTACCCCCTCCTCTCTCTCACCCCACTACCCAATCTATCCACCCCTGCCCCCTCCCTTCTCACTCACCCCACTCCCCCATCCATCCAGCCCTGGCCCGTCCCTTCTTCCTCAACCCACTCACCTATCCATCCAGCCCTACCCCTTCCTCTCTCTCTATCCTCACTCCCAAATCCATCCAACCCTGCCCCCTCCTCTCTCCCTCATCCAACTTCCCCATCCATCAAGCCCTGCCCTCTCCTCTCTCTCTCACCCCACTCCCCAATCCATCCAACTCTGCCCTCTTCTCTCTTCCTCACCCAACTCCCCCAACCATCCAGCTCCGCCCCCTCTTCTCTCCCTCTAGCCCCTTTCCCCATCCACCCTGCCTTGACCCTCCTCTCTTTGTCACCCCACTCCCCCATCCATCCAGCCCTGCCCCCTCCTCTCTCCCTCACCCCAATCCCCCATCCATCCAGCCCTGCCCCCTCCTCGCTCCATCACCCCACTCTCCCATCCATCTAGCCATGCCCCCCCCTCTTTAACTCACTCCAGTCCCCCATCCATTCAGCCTTGCCCCCTCTTTTCTCCCTTAACCCACTCCCGCATCCATCCAGCCATGTCCCTTCCTTTCACCCTCATCCCACTCCCCCATCCATCCAGCCCTGCCCCCTCTTTTCTCCCTCACCTTACTCCTCCACCCATCCAGCCCTGCCCCTTCCTCTCTCCCTCACCCCACTCCCCGTTTCATCCAACTTTTACCCCTCCCCTCTCCCTTAACCCACTCCCCTATCCATCCAGCTCTGCTCCCTCCTCTCTCCTTCATCCCACTCCCCCATCTACCCTGCCCTACCCCCTCCTCTCTCCCTAATCCCACTGCCTCATGCATCCAGCCCTATCCCCTCCTCTCTCCTCATCCCACTCTCCCATCCATCGAGCCCAGCCCCTTCCTCTCTCCCTCACCCCACTCCCCATCCATCAAGCCATGGCCCCTCCTCTCTCACTTACCCCATTCCCCCATCCATCCAGCTCTGCCCTCTTTTCTCTCCCTCAACCCACTCCCCCATCAATCAAGCCCTGCCCCCTCTTTTTTCCCTCACCCCACTCCCGCATCCATCCAGCCTTACCGTTTCCTCTCATCTTCACCCCACTCCCGCGTCCATCCAACCCTGCCCCATCCTCTCTCACTCAATCCACTCCCCCATCAACCCTGCCCTGCCCCCTCCTCTCTCCCTCACCTCACTCCCCGATCCTACCAGCCCTGCCCCTCTTTTCTCCCTCACCTTATTCCCCCTTCCATCCAGCCCTGCACCTTCCTCTCTTCATCACCGCACTCCCCCAACCATCCAGTCTTGCCCCCTCGTCTCACCCTTACCCCACTCCCCTATACATCCTGCCCTGCCCCTTCCTCTCTCACTCACCTCACTCCCCCATCAATCCAGCCCTGCACCTTCCTCTCTCTCTCAACCCACTCCCCTATCTATCCAGCCCTGCCCCCACCACACTCCCTCACCCAACTCCGCCATCCATCCAGCCCTGCCCCCTTCTCCCTCCCTCTCCCCACTCCCCCATCCATCCAGCACTGCTCCCTCTTTTCTCCCTCACCCAGCTCCCGCATCCATCCAATCCTGCCCCTTCCTCTCACCCTCACTCCACTCTCACATCCATCCAGACCTGTCCCCTCCTCTCTCCCTCATTTCACTGCCTCATCCATCCAGCCCTGTCCCCTCCTCTCTCCCTCACCCCAATCCACCATCCATCCAGGCCTACCCATTCCTCTCTCCCTTACCTCACTCCCTCATCAATTAAGCCATTCCCCTCCTCTCTCCTTCACCCAATCCCCCATCCATCCAGCTCTGCCACCTCCTCTCTCCCTCAACGCACTCCCCCATCCAACCAGACCTGCTCCCTCTTTTTTCCCTCACCCCGCTCCCGCATCCATCCATCCCTGCCCTTTCCTCTCACACTCACCCCACTCCCGCATCTATCCAGCCCTGTCCCTTCCCCTCTCCCTCACCACACTCCCTCATCCATCCAGCGCTGTCCCCTACTTTCTGCCTCACCCCACTCCCCAATCCATCCAGCCCTGCCCCTTCCTCTCTCCCTCACCTCACGGCCCCATCCATTAAGCCTTGCCCCCTCCTCTCTTCCTCACTCCACTCCCTCATCCATCCAGCCATGCCCCCATCCTCTCTCCCTCACCCCACTTCCCCATCCATCCAGCCCTGCCGCCTATTCTTTCTCTCACCCCACTCCCCCATCCATCCAGCCCTGCCCCCTCATCTCTCCCTCACCCCACTCCCCCATCCATCCTGCCCTGTCCCTTCGTCTCACCCCCACTCCACTCCCAAATACATCCAGCCCTGACTCCTCCCCTCTTCCTCTACCAACTCCCTCATCCATCTAGGCCTGCCCCCTCCTCTCTCACTCAGCCCATTCCCTCATCCATCCAACCCTGCCCCCTTCTCTCTTCCTCACCTCACTCCCACATCCACCCTGCCCTGCCCCCTCCTCTCTCCCTCACCTCACTCCCCCATCCATCCAGCTCTGCCCCCTCTTTTCCTCTTCATCTTACTCCACAATCCATCCATCCCTACCCCTCTCTATCACCCTCATCCTACTTCCCCATCTATCTAGCCATCACACCACTCCCCCATCCATCCAGCCCTGCCTCTTCATCTCTCTCTCACCCCACTCCCCCATCTATCCAGCCCTGCCCCCTCCTCTCTCCCTCAACCCACTCACCAATCCACACTGCCCTGCCCCATCCTCTCTCCCTCAACCCACTCCCCTATCTATCCAGTTCTGTTCCCTCTTTTATCCCTCACCCCACTCCCCGATCCATCCAGCCCTGCCTCCTCCTCTCTCCCTCACCCCACTCCCTCATCCATCCAGCCCTGTTTCCTACTCTCTCCCTCATCCCACTCCAACATCCATCCAGCCCTGCCTCCTCCTCTCTCCTTCATCCCACTCCCCCATCCATCCGACCAAGCCCCTTACTCTGTATCTCACCCTACTCCCCCATCCATCCTGCCCTCATCCCCATCCCCCATCCATCCAGCCCTGACACTTCCTCTCTCCCTCACCCCACTCCACCATCCTTCCAGCCCTGCCCCCTCCTCTCTCCCTCACCCGGCTCCCCCATCCATCTAGCCATGCCCCCTCCTCTTTCCCTCACCCCAATCCTCCATCCATCCAGCCCTGCCCTTTCCTCTCTCCCTCACCCCACTTCCCTATCCATCCAGCCCTGCCCTTTCCTCTCACCCTCGACCCACTCCCCCATCCATCCAGCGCTGCCCCCTCCTCTCTCCCTCACCCCACTCCTCCATCCATTCAGCCCTGCCCCCTCCTCCCTCCCTTATCCCACTCCCCAATCCATTCAGCCCTGCCCCCTCCTCTCTCTCTCACCCGGCTCCCCCATCCATCTAGCTCTGCCCCCTCCTCTCTCCCTCACCCCACTCCTCCATCCATCCAGCCCTGCCCCTTCCACTCTCCCTCACCCCACTTCTCTATCCATCCAGCCCTGCCCTTTCCTCTCACCCTCACCCCACTCCCCCATCCATCCAGTCCTGCCCCGCCCTCTCTCCCTAACCCCACTCCTCTATCCATCAAGCCCTGCCCTTTCCTCTAAACCTCACCCCACTCCCCCATCCATCCAGTCCCCCCCTCTCTCCCTCCTCTCTCCCTCACCCCACTCCTCCACTACCCACCCCACCCTATAACCTCCCCCATTCATTTGGCCCTGCCCCCTCCTCTCTCCCTCAACCCACTCCTCCATCCATCCAGCCCTACCCCTCCTCTCTCACTCACCCCACTCCCCCATCCACCCTGCCCAGTCCCCTCCTCTCTCCCTCATCCCACTCCCCCATCCATCTAGTCTTGCCGCCTCCTCTCTTTCTCACCCCACTCCCCTATCCTACCAGCCATGCTTCCTCCTCTCTCCCTCACCTCACTCCCCCATCCATCCAGCTCTGTCCCCTCTTTTCTCCTTCATCCTACTCCCCAATCCATCCAGACCTGCCCCTTTCTGTCATCCTCTACCTACTCCCCCATCCATCCAGCCCTCACTCCACTCCCCCATTCATCTAGCCCTGCCACTCCATCTCTCCCTCACCCCACTCCCCCATCCATCCAGCACTGGCCCCTCCTCTCTCTCTCTCTCTCTCTCTCTCTCTCTCTCTCTCTCTCTCTCTCTCTCTCTCTCTCTCTCTCTCTCTCTCTCTCTCTTTCACCCCACTACCCCATCCATACAGCCCTTCAGCCAGACCTGCCCCCCCCTCGATCCCTCACCCCACTCCCCGATCTATCTAGCCCTGCCCCCTCCTCTCTCCCTCACCCCACTCCCCCATCCATACAGTCTTGCTCCCTCTTTTCTCCCTCAATCCACTCCCGCATCCATCCTGCCATGTCCCTTCCTTTCACCCTCATCCGACTCACCAATCCATCCAGACCTGCCCCCTCCTCTCTCCCTCAACCCACTCACCCGTCCACCATGCCCTGCCCCCTACTCTCTCCCTTATCTAACTCCCCCATCTATCCAGCCCTGTCCCCTCTTTTCTCTCTCACCCTACTCCCCCATCCATCCAGCCCTGCCCCTTCCTCTCTCCCTCACCGCACTCCCCCATCCATCCAGCCCTGACCCTTGTCTCAACCTCACTGCACTCCCCTAACCATCCAGCCCTGCCCCCTCCTCTCTCCCTCACCCCACTCCTCCATCCATCCAGCCCTGCCCAACCTCTCTCCCTCACCACATTACCCTATCCATCCAGCACTATTCCTTCCTCTCTCCCTCAACCCCACCCACTTCCCCCTCCATCTAGCCCTGCCCCCTCCTTGCTCCCTCACCACACTCCCCGATCCATCCAGCCTTGCCCCCTCCTCTCTCCCTCCCCCCTCTCCCCCATCCATTCAGCCCTGCCCCCTCTTTTCTCCCTTACCCCACTCCCGCATCCATTCAGCCACGTCCCTTCCTTTCACCCTCACCCCACTCCCCCATCCATCCAGCCCTGCCCCCTCCTCTCTCCCTCAACCCCCTCCCCCATCCATCCAGTTCTGCCCCCTCCTCTCCCCCTCTCCTTACACTCCCATCAATCCAGCCCTGCCCCCTCCTCTCTCCCTCACCCCACTCCCCCATCCATCCAGCCCTGCCCCCGCCTTACTCCCTCACCCCACACCACCATCAATCCAGCCCTGCCCCCTCCTCTCTCCATCACGCCACTCCCCCATCCATTCAGCCCTGCCCCCTCTTTTCTCCTTCGACCCGCTCCTGCATCCATCCAGCCCTGCCCCTTCTTCTCACCCTCACCCCACTCTCCCATGCATCCTGCCCTGCCCCCTCCTCTCTCCCTCATCCCACTGCCCCATCCATTCAACCCTGTCCCCTCCTATCTCACTCATCCCACTGCCTCTTCTATCCAGCACTATCCCCTCCCCTCTCTTCACCCCACTACCCCATCCATCGAGCCCTGCCCCTTCCTCTCTCCCTCAAACCCACTCCCCCATCCATCAAGACCTGGCCCCTCCTCTCTCCCTCACCTTACTCCCCCATTCATCCAGCTCTGCCCTTTCCTCTCTCCCTCAATCCACTCCCCCATCCATCCAGCCCTACCCCCTTTTTTCTCCCTCACCCACTCCCGCATCCATTCAGCCTTACCCTTTCCTCTCACCTTCACCCCACCCCCGCGTCCATCCAACCCTGCCCCCTCCTCTCTCACTCAATCCACTTCCCCATCCACCCTACCCTGCCCCCTCCTCTCTCCCTCACCTCACTCCCCCATCCTACCAGCCCTACCCCCTCTTTTCTCCCTCACCCTATTCCCCCATCCATCCAGCCCTGCACCTTCCTCTCTCCATCACCGCATTCCCCCCAACCATCTAGCCCTGCACCCTCATCTCACCCTCATCCCACTTCCCTATCCATCCAGTCCTGCCCCTTCCTCTCTCCCTCAACCCACTCCCCCATCAATCCAGCCCTGCACCCTCCTCTCTCCCTCACCCCACTCCCCCATCCATCCAGCCCTGCCTATTCAGCTCTCCCTCACCCCACTCCCCCATCCATTAAGCCCTGCCCCCTCCTCTCTCCCTCGCCCAATCCCCCATCCATCCAGCTCTGCCCCCTCCTCTCTCCCTCAACCCACTTCCCCATCCAACAAGACCTGCCCCCTCTTTTCTCCCTCATCCCATTCCCGCATCCATCCAGCCCTGCCCTTTCCTCTCATCCTCACCCCACTCCCGCATCTATCCAGCCCTGCCCCTTCCTCTCTCTCTCACCCCACTCCCCCATCCGTCCAGCGTTGTCCCCTCCTCTCTCCATCACCCCACTCCCCCATCCATCCAGCCCTGCCCCTTCCTCTCTCCCTCACCTCACGCTCCCATCCATCAACTCTTGCCCCCTCCTCTCTCCCTCACTCCACTCCCTCATCCATCCAGCCCTGCCCCCTCCTCTCTCCCTCACCCTACTCCCCCATCCATCCAGCCCTGCCGCCTCCTCTCTCCCTCACTCCACTCCCACATCCATCCGGCCCTGCCCCCTCATCTCTCCCTCACCCCACTCCCCCATCCAGCCCTGCCCCTTCGTCTTACCCCCACTCTACTCCCCCATACATCTAGCCCTGACATCTCCCCTCTTTCTCTACCAATTCCCCTATCCTTCTAGCCCTCCTCTCTCCCTCAGCCCACTCCCTCATCCATCCAGCCCTGTCCCCTCCTCTCTTCCTCACCCCACTCCCCCATCCACCCTGGCCTTCCCCCTCCTCTCTCCCTCACCTCACTCCCCCATCCATCCAGCTCTACCCTCTCTTTTCTCCTTCATCCTACTCCCCCATCCATCCATCCCTGCCCCTCTCTATCACCGTCACCGTACTCCCCCATCCATCTAGCCATCACACCACTCCCCCATCCATCCATCCCTGCCACTTCATCTCTCTCTCATCCCACTCCCCCATCCATCCAGCGCTGCCCCCTCCTCTCTCCCTCACTCCATTCTCCCATCAATCAATCAATAAAATTGGTATGTAGGTAAGTAGATAGGTAGGTAGGTAGATATATAGATAGGTATGTAGGTAGGTAGATATATAGATAGGTAGGTAGCTAGGTAGGTAGGTAGATATATTGATAATTAGGTAGGTAGGTAGGTCGGTAGATAGGTAAATACGTAGGTAGATAAGTAGGTAGATAAGTAGATAGATAGATAGGAATCTCCTCACTATCTCTTTTCCCTCCTCCCCACACTTTCTCCCTTGCCTAATTTTTCCTCCTTCCTCTCCCTCACGCCATTCCTAGCCCTCCCCCTTCCTATATACCCTTCCATTCCTCCACCTTTCTATTCCTTTCATCTGTATCCCTTCCCCCATTCCTAATACCCTTCGATCCAAAACACTTTCCTCTCCCCCCCCCTCTTCTCCCTTTGCATTCATGCCCTTAACCCACCCACTCTCCCTTCCATTCCTACCCTTTCCTCCATCACCATCCCATCTTAAATTCTTAATCCTACTCCCCTCCTACATCCAGCCCGACCCCCTCTTCACTCCCTCACCCAACTCACCCATCCATCCAGCCCTGACTCCTCCTCTCTCCCTCACCGCACTTCCCCATCCATACAGCCCTGCCCCCTCCTCTCTCCTTCACCCCACTCCCCCATCCATCCAGCCCTGCCCGCTTCTCTCTCCCTCACCCCCTTCCCCATCCAACCTGCCCTGCCCCCTTCTCTCTCCCTCACCCCACTCCCCCATCCATCCAGCCTTGCCTCCTCCTCTCTCCCTCACCCCACTCCCCCATCCATCCGGTCCTGCCACTTCCTATCAACCTCACCCTACTCCCCTATCCATCTTGCCCTCAGTCCCCTCTCCCATCCATCCAGCCCTACCACTTCCTCTCTCCCTCACCCCACTCCACTATCCTTCCAGCCCTGCCCCCTGCACTCTCCCTCACCCGACTCCCCCATCCATCTACCCCTGCCCCCTTATCTCTCCTTCACCCTACTCCTCCATCCATCTAGCTCTGTTCCCTACTCTCTCCCTCACCCCACTCCCCTATCCATCCAGCCCTGCCCTTTCCTCTCACCCTCACCCCACTGCCCCATCCATCCAGTACTGCCCCCTCCTCTCTGCCTCACCCAACTCCTCCATTCACCCAGCCCTGCCCCCTCCTCTCTCCCTCATCCCACTCGCCTATCCATCCAGCCCTACCCCCTCCTCTCTCTCCTCACCCCACTCCTCCATCCATCCGGTCCTGCCCCCTCCTCTATCCCTCACCCAAATCCTCCATCCATCCATCCCTGCCCCACCTCTCTCCCTCACCACACTCCCCTATCCATCCAGCCCTACCCCCTCCTCTCTCCCTCATCCCACTTCCCCCTACATCCAACCCTGCCCCCTCCTTGCTCCCTCACCCCACTCCCCGATCCATCCAGCCCTGCCCCCTCCTTTCTCCCTTACCCCACTCCACCATCCATTCAGCCCTGCCCCCTCTTTTCTCCCTCACTCCACTCCCGCATCCATCCAGCCATGTCCCTTCCTTTCACCCTCATCCCACTCCCCCATCCAACCAGCCCTGCCCCCTCCTCTCTCCCTCAACCCACTCCCCCATCCACCCTGCCCTGCCCCCTCCTCTCTCCCTCACCTCAATCCCCCATCCATCCAGCCCTGCCCCCTCTTTTCTCCCTCATACTACTCCCCCATCCATCCAACCCTGCCCCTTCCTCTCTCCTTCACTGCACTCCCCCATCCATCCAGCCCTGACCCTCGTCTCACCCTCACCCCACTCCCCCATCCATCCAGCCCTGCCCCCTCCTCTCTCCCTCATTCCACTCCCCCATCTATCCAGCCCTGGCCCCTCCTCTCTCCCTCACCTCACTCCCCCATCCTACCAGCCCTGCCCCCTCTTTTCTCCCTCTCCCTATTCCCCCACAAAACGAGAAATGAAGAAAAAAGTAAAATAAAAAATAAACGAAATACCACTAACATGAAAAATAAAGCAAAAAACACAGATAAGAAGCTTAAGGAAAGATGATTAACAACACAAAACTTAGAGGCTCATCTCCTACCTTCACCCTCCTGCTTCACCCCTCCCTCACCCCTCCCTTCACCCCTTTGCTCACACCCCTTTGCTCTTTGCCCACACTGACCCTCTTTTTAGAACCTTACATCTTTTAAAAGTACATGATATAATATCTATGCAAGCTTACTTGTTTGTTTATAAATCATTAAATTTTTGTACTGTTACTCCTATTCAATGTGTGTCAATACACCAAAACACTCGCAGACCATACGATGTTAAAGTCCCATTATGTAGAACATCCCATGCTCAAAGATGTATTACCTACAGAGGAGCCAATCTCTGGAATCAATTGCCTGATGAAAT
>JAXIVD010003513.1:42500-45308 GCA_036785275.1 Cancer borealis
ACTGTGGGAGGAAAGACGCAACATGTCCGATGACCCGTGGGCGCACGCCGTCAGACTAACCATGACACACAGCACGCCAACAAATACACACATTAATAATCTGATTAACAATTCTGTGGACGATGTTGCAGTGGGCATTGAGTCAATTAAATTATCGATTGCTAACTCTACATCATCCAAAAGACAAAGTTACCTCTTAATGAACCCCTCTCTAACAGTTCATGCTATTTACAAAAGCCGTGGTAACATTAATGAGTTGCACAGAATTGCGTTTAGTCGCCTACGGATCATCGGTCACAACCTGGCGATCGAGACGGGCCGTTGGAATCGGCGCGGGCGGGGACGTCTTGAGGTGGCGGAGCGGCTGTGTCCGTGCGGTGCAGTACAAACTGAGCTGCACGTGCTTGAGTTGTGTCCGTTGACTCGGGACGTAAGAGCACAATATAATTTCACGTCTTGGGCTCAAATAATTGAAAGTGATGCACAATACCCAACTGCAGAAATAGTGCACAGAGTGTTTTCCTGCTATGACTGATGCTTTCAATTCTAATGCATAGCTTTGGTTACTTGTTTTAGTTCCCTCCCTTTTATAGATTTAAATTTTATTGATTTTGAGTTGGTAGTTCTGATGAATTTATCTTTTTTTTTTAGTTAAATGTGATTTATGTATATACGTATTTTATTTCATTTACGAATGTTTAATTTATAAATTTTTTATGATTACTGACTTCGTTTTATGGGTGTTTAATGTTTTATGAAATTATTGTGTTTCATGATTTTCAGTTTAACAATTGTTGTTTTTTTGGATATGCTGGTATGTTATATAAATTTTTAATTTCTATTTTGATCTTAGAATCTATATTGGTTGTTTATACGGAGTATATTTGGGAAATCATTTTTGTAAAATATCCTTTTTTGGACCATAATTGCTTTAGCGAGTCTATGAATAATTATTATGTTATTTGTTGGCCCTTACATTCAAGATGTTTATACTGTGAAATTGTGGTCAATAAACACTATCTATCTATCTATCTATCTGTGTGTGTGTGTGTGTGTGTGTGTGTGTGTGTGTGTGTGTGTGTGTGTGTGTGTGTGTATGTGTGTGTGTGTGTGTGTGTGTGTGTGTATGTGTGTGTGTGTGTGTGTGTGTGTGTGTGTGTGTGTGTGTGTGTGTGTGTGTGTGTGTGTGTGTGTGTGTGTGTGTGTGTGTGTATGTGTGTGTGTGTGTGTGTGTGTGTGTGTGTGTGTGTGTGTGTGTGTGTGTGTGTGTGTGTGTGCGTGTGTGTGTGTGTGTGTGACCTGATGGTGACAGATACGCCTTGCTGAGGGTGGAGGCAGCTCTGCATTTAAAGAAAGAAGGAAAAATGGCTGTTTGCTTGTGAAATCTAATATAAAACTGTGAAATATATAAAACTTGCTTCCAGAAAATAATAAATGATTTCCAGAATATAAAATTGAAGAATCCCTTTGAAAAGTTAACAAGTCCAGAATTATTGTGAGGAAAGACTGGAATTTATAGTGCACCATAAAAAGAAATAACGAAGTGCCGGTGATATCCATTTATAAAAAAGTGGAATAAAAATATAAATGAACTACAGTAATTAAAAATTTATTGCTAACATAAGAACGTAAATTGCTGCAAGGCCACCATGAGACCAATATAATAGTGACGTCAGTCGTTAGAACACACAAACAAAAAGAATAAATACTGCTACTACTACTACTACTACTACCACTACTACTACTACTACTACTACTACTACTACTACTACTACTATTGCTACTGCTACTACTACTACTACTACTACTACTACTACTATTGCTACTGCTACTACTACTACTACTACTACTACTACTACTACTACTACTACTACTACCACTACTACTACTACTACTACTACTACTACTATTATCAAGACCACCACCACCACCACCATGAAGTTGTTTTGCTGTCTCACTTCTCCTAAAAGAACGCCGCTGCTCCTATTACTTCTCTCAGCTCTATTAGGTAAGTAAACATTCCTTTAATATCTAGTCATATGAGAAGGAAAATGTATCTTTGTCCTTTTTTATTGTTGTGGTGTGATTTTTTAATTTTCCATATCTGTGTGGGAACATGTACATTAATTTTTGTTTCTCTCATTTCGTCACACTTGTTTGGATGAAGGTAATGACGTGATGCATTTAGTGGGTTTTCATGCATTTAGACGCGTCCAAACTACTTCAAACTATTATACACCTGAGATAGAATCACCTCATGTCATGTCACCCACGTAGGTTCACCTTAATTAGACACCTGCTGCTTCTGTTATTTATACGTGAAATTTTTAGTACATTTTTTGAATTTATATTTCCGAGTAGAGGAATATCATATATCCTATTTCTTCACTCGGTTATTAACACTGAAATATTTTGTTCCATATTAAAAAAATATCAATGGTGAGTGTACAGGAAGAAAAGTTTATGGAAGGGAAGTAAATGAATAATCATGGTAATTAAACAGGAATGAAAAGAGAAGGAAACGTGTCTGTAAGTGTGTGATTGTGGTGAGCATCAAGAAGGAGATGCTGTGAGTGTGTCCTCAATGAAGGGATTGTTACCTCTTCACAGTCACTCTGCCGCCCTTCACGTCGTCTCCGCTAAGCCAACACACACACACACACACACACACACACACACACACACACACACACACACACACACACACACACACACACACACACACACACACACTGTCACGAAGTGACTTAAGACATTAATGGAGTCATGGTTATTTTTGTGTGTATGCCAGCGTTTTTGATGTGTGAT
>JAXIVD010003514.1:5000-32500 GCA_036785275.1 Cancer borealis
ATTGAACAATAATACTTTTAGGTAAACTTAATTAATACCAGGTGATTGTAAATACTTTCCCAGCTCATCATAGTAGCTTTCGGCGACAATTTTGGATGATCTCTAATGGTTATGTTTCCCTTCTGCGTTTGTGTTTTGACAAACACCCAATGATTGACGAGGAAATATTCAAGGAGAAAACATGAGTCTGTAATGTACTTGAGCGCGTCTCACCTACTTGTGTGAACCAAAAATATTCAACCTTAATGCTCACTTCATCGCCTCGACCTTTGCTCCACGCCCCTGACACAAGAGCCTTCCCCCCCTCCTTCCTTCATCCTCTCCTTTTCTCTTGCTCCATTCTACACCTTTCCTCTACACGTCCACCGCCTCCCTCCCCCCACCGACCCGACCCGCCCCCGCCACCTTCTCCCAGCAGCACATAGTGTTGGAGAGAATCAAAGAATAGGTTTTTGTTAATACATTGCCAAGTATTCCATTTTTGTTTTGCTTTTGTTTTATTATGATCGTGAAATTATCTCACACGTAAGCTTCAGAACTCATCACAACCTTCACGTCACCTCAACATCCACGAGAAACACTTCACCACACCCGATGACCTACATCACCGCCACCACTACCACCACCACACCACCACCACAGTCAAAACCATTATCTCAATCAGTCAATACTTTACTACGACCCTCCCTTGAGTCCCCTTTATCTCATCAGTGGAGATAATAACAGACAAGCATATCCTGAAAAGTCACCCCGTGAGAAGCAGTGACTGTGCGAGTTCGTGCGTGTGCGCGTCGGCATGAAAAAAACAAAAAAAGCATCTGGCCACACTTGCGTAAGTTCCTGGGGCATGACTGTACGTACATTCAGGAGGAGATCAGGAAGGATTCATGTCTAGCAACTCCACCTTTTATATAAGTGTTAGGTTAAGTTCCAATTGAAGCCTCCAGCACGTAAGGAGGCTTTGTTTTCACTCAAATACACACGGGTGAGCTGATAAAGAATATTGCTGTGCTGAACTTAAATGACTTAATATTATCGGAGGCACTTGATAATGCGATACAAGTGTGAATTTAGAACACGACTGAGATCTGAGTAATACTTCTGCCTCGTTACACGTGTTGTCTGCCATCCTCTCCTAGCAGTGGGAGGGAGGGAGGGAGGGTCAAGGGTCACACCTACGGGATGGTTGTACGGTTCGAGAGATTGATTAATGAATGCGGCTGGACAGTTTTACAACCTGCCTTCTCACTTCCACCTTAACTAAGCTGTTCGTGTCGGAAGAACGTGTCCACCACTGAGTTCAACAATATTTCCTATTAGATAAGTTAGGTGAGGGCGTAGAGGCTGGGTGTTACCATCTTAACATGGGAACTACAAAGCAGACTCAAGAGGCAGTGGTCGCCGTGTGCTGTGGTCGGGGTCTCACGTTCAAGTTCCAAGGATGTCACATATTTTCCACCTATCATCGAGTGGATTGAATCACTCAGGTCTCGTCAAGATACCATACCCTTGATTGCGACTTTGGGTCAAGTGGAGCACCGGAGAGCGGCATGATCCTCTAAGTGGCACCACTGTAAGCAAGCGCGCCCGCTTCACCACATAATGGGAACGACCACTAGCCTCCACTTAGAATGTCCTGTAGGCACACATAGCTACTAACCGCCAGAAAAATCCCACTACTTTACGGTCTCCATAGAAAGAGAAACCAAACCAAGAAAAAGAAGAAAGGAAAGTGAGGAGAGGTGCAGGTGGAGCAGCAAGATGAGTTATACGAATGCCGCTGCCCACCACACACCAACTCAACACTCACACCAATCTCATGTCTACTTACTCACATTGTGCATTGTGATCACAGATATTTCTTCAAACATAAATGTTTAAAGCTTTTGATGGCAGACGGAGGAACAAAATTCTGAGAATCGAGTATAAATTCCTTTTTTGAGTCTTCAGTTTCAAACAATACCATGTATAAAAAAGGCAACTAATTTAAACTTCATTTTCTTTCCTTTCAGTACAATGATCTCAACCCATTTACTCTGCCTACCCGACAAGATGTTCACACACACACACACACACACACACACACACACACACACACACACACACACACACACACACACATACACACACAGACACACACACACACACACACACACACACACACACACATACACACACACACACACACACACACACACACACACACGTTATCCTTGAGTGGTGTTCATCTAACGCAACACACACTATACTCATCCATCACAAACCTTAATGCGAAGTGATCCTTTAATAATATGGTTTGCACTTACTGCCTTTCCTTCACATGGTCTGTTTAGCCATTCATTCAAGTCAGTTCTTAAAGCCCTGTAGATCTGTTGCGGGTATAACTATGGTCACAGCTTATGTCCGTATTTTGTTTTTTATGTTTGCGCGTGGCCCGCGAGTGTCGCCAGCTGGTGAATCAAGTCTGGCGTCACCAGGGCAGATCCCACATCCCATGCCACTATAAAGATATAAAAGAAAGATCTTAAGTTGCATACTACCTTTGGGGGATAAGAGAGAGAGAGAGAGAGAGAGAGAGAGAGAGAGAGAGAGAGAGAGAGAGAGAGAGAGAGAGAGAGAGAGAGAGAGAGAGAGAGAGAGAGAGAGAGAGGAGAGAGAGAGAGAGAGAGAGAGAGAGAGAGAGAGAGAGAATTGACAATACACATGGACACGGCTGCTGGCGGTGGACATAACATTTTCAACTTCAATGACATTTTTATAAATTTTAGTCTTAAGCCATTCTTCATATTTTGTTCGGTAAAAGATGAAAAGATGACAGTATCGTCGTAAGGGTTTGAGTCAGCGGCCAGGAATTCACACACTGTCCAGTGACACAGCCACTACGACGTCAGGGTCACAGGTTACATACCTGTTACTGTGGGTATTCATTGTTCCCCGAGCCATGGAAAGGTAGACGAACACCTGAGTAAGCACACCATCACCTGCCCACCACCGACGGGATTCCAACCCACGACATATCACACCATCAAGTTGTCACAAACTTGTAATTATACATCCTCCTCCTCAGTACAGTGACACCACCGACATACCGTTAACACTAACTATTGCACACACACACACACACACACACACACACACACACACACACACACACACACACACACACACACACACACACACACACACACACTTACACTCACACAATATATATATATATATATATATATATATATATATATATATATATATATATATATATATATATATATATATACATGTAATAATCTAGAAGATCATTGCATGTGCATTACTTATAAGGAGGAAGCCCCATGACAACAGCCTTCACGATCGATGAATACGGTCAAAGAGATGACGAGAATATCACCTGAAAGGCATGTCAAAAATATAAATAACAGCGGTGACATCATCTGATTACGTGTGAGTCTGAAATAGATACCAACTGAATATAGCATCTTGTATTGATAGTTTTAGCGTGAACAACCTTGTAAAACGAGATAATCACATTTATTGATCCATCTATCTGTCTAGCTATTCATAAATTTGTCTTTCCATGTATCTATCTCTCTGTAAGGGTGGTGGTCGAGTGTTCAGTGCACGGAAGTGGTGGTAAGCTCATGGCTCTAGTTCCAGTCCCGTCCAAAGCTGGCCACTAGCGGCTCAACACTGTCCTTATTGAATGAACATGGTCTGACCAGGAGAGCCCCAGCCTATGACCTACTGATGCAATAGTCCTACACGTTAAAGAAAATAATTTTTTTTTATATATATGCATATCCAACTATCCATCTATCCTGCACCGTTTATCGGTCTCTCTGTATCTGTGTCGATCTGTCTATCTACCTAATCTATCTGATTAACTAAGGAACACACACACACAGAAACACAAACACAAACACAAACACAAACACAAACACAAACAGACACAGACACAGATACAGACACAGACACAGACACACAGACACACAGACACACAGACACACAGACACACACACACACACACACACACACACACAGTCAGTCAGCCACTAAGGAATACTAACAAAAAAAAATTACATTCTTGACAACTGGAGGAAAAAAATAAGACAAAAAGAAAAAACTCGCTATCCATTTACGTAAGAGCCGCTCAGGTACAGTTTTACGACCAGTCTGCTGATAATAACATTCCTGTATTCTTCTTGTTTTGCCTGAAGCTGAGGTCAACGTTCATTCAAGGCTTGCTAGAAGGAAAAAAAGATTGTCTATCCGTACGTGTATTTGTTTTGTCTGTCTGTTTGCATGTCTGTCTGTCTGTCTGTCCCTCTGTATCTCCGTCCGTGGGTCTGTCTGTTCATTATTGTGTTTGTTAGTCTGTTAATGATAGTTGCCTGTCTGTCTTTCTGTCTATCTATCTGTCTGTTTGTCTGTCTGAATGTCTGTCTGTCTAAATGTCCGCTCATTCGTCGGTCAATATATGTTTGTATGTCTATTTGTATGTTTGCTTGTCTGTCTGTCTGTCTGTCTGTCTATTTTTTCTCTCTCTCAACAAACACACACACACACACACACACACACACACACACACACACACACACACACACACACACACACACACACACACACACACACACACACACACACACACACACACACACATACCACACACACACACACACGTGCACTACCAACACTTTTTCGTCATGCACACAACATTCATTCTTCTCACACCTCAGAAATTGATACCTTCACAACTAGTACACAGACGATAAACTTTGAAAACACTTTTTTTTTCTCTCTCTCTCTGCAGCTAAACAATACGGTGCGATGTGAATGTGTGTGCGTGTGTGTGTGTGTGTGTGTGTGTGTGTGTGTGTGTGTGTGTGTGTGTGTGTGTGTGTTGTATGTGTGTGTGTGTGTGTGTGTGTGTGTGTGTGTGTGTGTGTGTGTGTGTGAACTTTCTTTACTCTTTACTCGTGCGGCAGCTGCTTAAGAACTATAATTATTCTTTCTAATATCTTCCTATGTGTTTTCGTTACATCGTAAAACCCAGTAATACTTACTCCAATCTCGACCGTATCAATGGCACGATAAACTGTAAAAATGTCTTCATCCATATAATTAAATACCACTTACGTTCATCATCAAGAGTCTATCAGCGAGAGAGAGAGAGAGAGAGAGAGAGAGAGAGAGAGAGAGAGAGAGAGAGAGAGAGAGAGAGAGAGAGAGAGAGAGAGAGAGAGAGAGAGAGAGAGAGATAATATAGGAGGGAAAAAGAGTGAGTGCGTGTGGTGAATGGGTTGAGAAGGGCATGCGGTCAGGAAGGGGAGGCATCCAAGAAGACAGGGAAAAAATGAGAGAGAGAGAGAGAGAGAGAGAGAGAGAGAGAGAGAGAGAGAGAGAGAGAGAGAGAGAGAGAGAGAGAGAGAGAGAGAGAGAGAGAGAGAGAGAGAGAGAGAGAGAGAGAGAGAGAGAGAGAGAGACTAAGTAAATAAACACAAAAGGATAACAAGTAAACAACGATGTAAGCAAACAATAAAGACGTAAAACAAAGAAGAATTATTGCAAGACACGAACGAAGAAAGGAAAGAGTGACAAAATAATTGTTCTAAATATTTTTTTCAACTCGTGTAAAAAGGAAAGTATAATAATATAAATAATACAAGGAAATCAAAGAAAATAAAAATAATATCGGGAATGGGTGAAGAAATGCATGTTTACCACACACACACACACACACACACACACACACACACACACACACACACACACACACAGACACACAGACACACACACACACACACACACACACACACACACACACACACACACACACACACACACACACACACACACCTCACGGTCATTCAATGTTTAAGTGACTGTAATCAGGAGAGAGACACAAAGAAGGTAAATAATTAAGTGCTTAGGAGTTACAAATTTCTCCTAACACTTCCCTCCCCACCCGTAACCGCCCATTCCCTCCTCCCAGCCTCTTCCCCGCCCCTCCCTGCCCCGCCTCCGCCCAGCCCTGCCCCGCCCCGCCCCGCCCTGCAACATGTGACGCTAACAAAGGGGAGGTAAGCTGGTAAGGAATTCAGGAGTGAGTAAATAGGAGAACACCGTTTGAGACTAGCGTGAGGACACTTTGCCTCCGACGAGGTGATGACCCCACTATGAAAGGATGTGGTGGTGGTGGTGGTGATGGTGGTGGTGGTGGTGGTGGTGGTGGTGGTGGTGGTGATGGTGATGGTGATGGTGATGGTGATGGTGATGGTGATGGTGATGGTGATGGTGGTATTTATATACTTTTGATAGTCATAGTTCTAAGGCCTCTTCTATTTGTTCTCAATAATCTACTCCGGATTCTGCTCCGAATCCGAATCTGTTTTGGATTAATTGGGTGCAAATAGAACAGCAGAATCTGTTTTGGATTCGCTGGATCAAAACAATAACAATGAGAGGCCAGTCGCTGCCCAGCCGTCACACTAGTCACTTCTCCGAGGAAGTGTTGAGAGTTACAACTTTCATTTCCTGATGCATTTAGGGTGACAGCGGCAGTCCTAATTATCACCAACCTGCTTATTGTACAATAAAAAATCTTTATATAACTAAATGTGTTATTGAAAACACCATTAGATGCTTGAAAAGTAGATTAAAGTCTGATGAACCTCAAGGTTAACCTTGACAATGTTACACCTATTATTTCTTTACAAATACTGCTCCACCTCTTTATTATAAATATACTATACATAGTGTAGTCAACATATCTGTGAAGGTTTCTGGCGGTGCTCACCATTTTTTACCTCGCAAAACTTCTTTGGAATTATGATAGGTTATGTTAGGTTGGTTAGATTATGTCAAGTTATGGTTATGTTGAAGTTGTTAGGTTACGGTTATGTTATGGTTAGGTTCAGTTAGGTTCGATTATATAAGATTTTTTACATTTTATCACCCGGAAGTTAGGGTTCGCAAATTAGTTTTTTTGGGGGTTTGGGTATTAAAATGTAAAAATCTTATGTAATCGAACCTAACTGAACCGCACCAAACCTAACTTAACATAACCATAACATAACTGCAAACTAACCTAACAACATTAACCTAACCATAACTCAACCTAACTTAACCAACATAACATAACTTCAAAGACATTTTGCGAGGTAAATAATGGTAAGCACCGCCTAAAACCTTCACAGATGTGTTGAGTACACTATGTATAGTATGTAAGACTTCATGTATATAATAAAGAGGTGGAGCAGTAGTTGTAAAGAAATACCTCTTATTTTTATATATGTCTAATCTGTAGCGCCTATAGGCTTTCCCTGGTTAGGTTAGATTTGGGTAAAACTTTACTTTTACATCCAGCCAAAAAACCTTACATTCCCACATGTCCTCATGTTTATTGGGAGAAGATGGGGAATGGGGATATCTTATTAACTATTTATTTGGGACGGTAATGAGTGTCAGAATCATTTGTGTATATCAATGTAGAGTAGAGCTTCCCCTTAACCAAAATAAACTTTGGGGATATCTTATTTAACTATTCATATGCTACGGTTATACATATTTTTGCAAACATTTATGCAGAACTTTTGTACCATTTAATCTCTTTCACGTACAAGTAAATTGTTTTCTTGGGAGTATATATCAAAATTCCAAGAAAATAAATAACCCGGTTAGAGGCTGCTGTTATATCTTCTTCGTTTCTGGTATTCATCACCATTATTATACAATTTTAAGCCTACAGTACTATTTCTGAAACATTTTTCTACCACTTAATATCTTTCTCGTATATATACACTGTTTTTATTGGAGGTATATATTAATAATAGATTCCGAGAAGAGGCTGCTGTTATATATCTCCTTTGTTTTTTATATTCATCACCACTATTATACAATTCTGTGCCTACAGTAACATTTCTACAACATTTCTCTACCGCTTACTATCTTCCTCGTATATATACACTGTTTTATTGGAGGTATATATCAATATTAACTTCTGAGAAGAGGCTGGCTCAGGCTGGTGCAAAAATCCCGCGAACGAGTGTCGTCTGCTATAACCCACCTCCCAGATCAGATTCGACGGATTCAGGAATCTGTTACAGATCACGGGTTAAGATGGTAAATAGAATACGATTTCGCGGCTAAGCCCCGCCCAGAGCGGCCAAGCCCCACCCAGATTCAGTGATCTGAAACGGATTCACGCAAATAGAAGAGGCCTCTAGTTAAAATCTCATAAGCGATTACTATAAAAAATAGAGTCGCATGGCATAGCTGGGAAAATTCTTAAATGTCTTGAAGACTGGCTTTCCGAGAGAAGACAAAGCGTTGTCATAAACGGTAAATCATCTAACTGGCGAGACGTTATAAGCGGTGTGCCCCGGGACTCAGTACTTGGTCCCATTCTTTTTCTAATTTATGTCAACGATATTGCCGACGATACGAAAATCCCGAGTAAAGTAACTATAACCGCCGATAAACTACAATTTCAATCAAACTTCGACATCTTAGTCAGTTGGTCAGAGAAGTGGTAAGTAAATTTAATGCATATCGTATTCAGTAGTATTCAGTAGTATTCAGTAGCTACAGACAGCCTCGTCAGGTCTAGTAAGACTGTTGCTGTCTGTTCTTTCCTTGTACTCTTTTGTACTACCACTACTACTACTACTACTACTACTACTACTACTACTACTACTACTACTACTACTACTACTACTACTACTATCACTACTACTACTACTTCTACATCACGTATCAGTGTGTGGTCCTATAAACAGACACGCATTACTTGGCATCACCGACAAACAGGAAGAGAAGTGCAACAAACATAAACAAGGAAAGACACGAGACTCAGAAAAGTGGAACAGTCAGTTACATCACAGAGAGAGAGAGAGAGAGAGAGAGAGAGAGAGAGAGAGAGAGAGAGAGAGAGAGAGAGAGAGAGAGAGAGAGAGAGAGAGAGAGAGAGAGAGAGAGAGAGAGAGAGAGAGAGAGAGAGAGAGAGAGATGGAAAGAGAGAGAGATAGAAAGAGGGAAGAAGGGAGGAGGAGGAGGAGGAGAGGGCAGGGGAGGAGATAGAGAAAGCATCAGTAGCAGTGTATTAACGAGATAAAAAGGAGGCATATTGTTGCTTCAATACAAGGAAGGAGGGAGGGAGGGAAGGGAGGGAGGGAAGGGAGGGAGGGAAGGGAGGGAGGGAGGGAGGGAAGGAGGGAAGGAGGGAGGAAAGAAGGAAAAGAGGCTGCAGGGGTAAGAACAAGGATGGAAGAAAGGAAGTAAGGATGAAAATATGAGAGCAAACAAGAGAAAAAAAATGGAAGAGCAAGATGAAAAGTGTTACAATGACGACGATGAGGATGATGAGGAGTAGAGGAGGAGGAGGAGGAGGAGGAGGAAGAGGAGGAGGAGGAGGAGGAAGAAGAGGAGGAGAGGCTGATCCTGCTCTCCGATTACTACGACCCCACTAGTGCTTTGTTGTGCCCGACCGTTAGTCCCCTTACCCCACCCCCCATTTCCCTCCCCTCTCCCTCCCCTCCCCTCTACTCTACATGCATCCCAAACCCCTCACTAACCCCTCACTAACCCCTCACCCCCCCAGCCTCATTCCTCACACTCGTCCTCCTGGCACCTCACACCCTCCTAACACCCCCCTCACCCGCCCCCACCTGCCTCTCAGTTTCCTTACCTCCCCTCACCTTACCCTTACTTGCTACTCTTCCCTCTTCCCTCACCATTTAGTGTAACTCCTCTCCCTCCTCTTTGTTGTTCCCTCCTTCTTCCTTCTCTACCTCCTCCATCTCTCTCTCTCTCTCTCTCTCTCTCTCTTCTCTCTCTCTCTCTCTCTCTCTCTCTCTCTCTCTCTCTCTCTCTCTCTCTCTCTCTCTCTCTCTCTCTCTCTCTCTCTCTCTCCCTTCGTGCCAGTTATGTGTGTGTGTGTGTGTGTGTGTGTGTGTGTGTGTGTGTGTGTGTGTGTGTGTGTGTGTGTATGTGTGTGTGTGTGTGTGTGTGTGTGTATGTGTGTGTGTGTGTGTGTGTGTGTGTGTGTGTGTGTGTGTACGTGTGTGTGTACGTGTGTGTGTGTGTGTGTGTGTGTGTGTGTGTGTGTGTGTGTGTGTGTGTGTGTGTGTGTGTGTCTGAGAGATAGATAGATTTGATAGATAGATAGATAGATAGATAGATGGATAGATAAGTAGATAGATACAAATAGAAAAACATACACACACACACACACACACACACACACACACACACACACACACACACACACACACACACACACACACACACACACACACACACTCAGACACTTTAGAAACAAGAGACCCACAGGAAGACATGAAGGGAGGGAGAAAGGAGGTGGCGGGCGGTCAGGATGGAACGGAAGACGAAGAGAGAGAGAGAGAGATAGAGAAAGAGAGAGAGAGAGAGAGAGAGAGAGAGAGAGAGAGAGAGAGAGAGAGAGAGAGAGAGAGAGAGAGAGAGAGAGAGAGAGAGAGAGAGAGAGAGAGAGAGAGTGTATAGAAGGAAGATGTAGGGCAAGGTTGAGAGACGGAGAAAGAAGGGAGAAGGGAGAGGGAGTGTAGAAGATGTGTAACAGAGACGAAAGAAGAGGAAATGGAAGGGAAGGAGAGGAAAGAAAAGAGAAAGGAAGGATAGGAGAGAAAAGTGAAGAGAAAATAGGGAGAGAAAGGAAAAAAACAAACAAATGAAGGTAGGAGAAGAGATGGAAAAAGATGGAGAAAGAAAGGAAGGGAAGGAAGGTGAAAAGAGGGAAGTTAAATAAAGGGAAGGGAAAGAAAGGACGTGAAGGAGAAGGAAGGCAAGGGAGGAAGAGGAAAGAGTAGGTAAAGAAAGGCAATGGGGAGAAGGAAGGCAAGAAAAGAGAAGGGAGGAGAAAGAGTGAGAGAGAGGGCAATGGAAGGGAAAGGAGAGAGTAAGTAAGGGTAAAGAGGAAGGAGGAGGAGGAGGAGGAGGAGGAGGAGGAGGAGGAGGGAGAGAGGAGAGTGCACTTAATGGGTTTTAATTAACTTCACTTTTCGCCAATGACTTGGGTGCGTGATAGGAATAATGATTAGTGGTTATCTCACTCAAGGAAAAGGCCATACGATCAGACAGTACAGCACCCTCACTACCACCACTACTACTACTACTACTACTACTACTACTACTACTACTACTACTACTACTACTACTACTACTATTACTATTACTAAACTACATGTTGCGTGCAGTAAGAAAACTCGTCTGTTCTTGAGATATTTGGTGGATGGAAGGAAGGGTGTGGCTGGGCATTCAAAGGGTGACTGGAAAGAAGGATGTGGTATGGTATTGCAAAGGAAGTGTGGAATAACTAAAACAACAGCAACAACTACTATAACAACAACATTGACAGCAGCAGCAGCAGCAGCAGCAGAACTGGTACAATATTGTTCAATGTTTGACGGCTGCCATGTTTATAGAACAGCCTTGAAAGAAAAAAATACCATGACAACCAAGCATTGCTTCATTACATCTCTCAACATGCATAGGAAATTCCAGTTCCTCTGCATATCTCTGGTCAGTAGTGTCGTTATGAACAAACTGTTAGGACATCATTGTCTTCAGAATCCCACTGCACTTTAGACAAGACCAGATTTATATCAGTAAATCACATCCTAGGAAAGTTACCAACTGATCTCAAAATATTTATATAACTTGTATAACTGATATTCTCTGTAATTCCTCTAAATCACAATACGTGTATACATCTATCTATCTATAACTATCTGTCTATCTACATACCTAGCTTATATACCCATCAAAAAGCGTAACCAAGACGAGGCCTTTAGGAGTGAGGGAGGCTTTATTCTCTTATTCCCTGCTGCGCCTAGTCTCTATGTGGGAGATCCCTCGCTCTGTCACTTTTTGTCGCTATTTACAATCCTCAGGGAATACGGTGGTAGTATTGTTGCAGTGCAGCTCCCACTACAAGGCTAATTTATACACACACACACACACACACACACACACACACACACACACACACACATACACATACATACATACATACATACATACATACATACATACATACATACATACACATACACATACACATACACATACACATACACATACACACACATACACACACATACACACATACACACACACGCACGCACGCACGCACGCACGCACGCACACACACACACACACACACATACACACACACACACACACACACACACACACACACACACACACACACACACACACACACACACACACACACTTTTCTCTCCCTGTAAAATCATCAAGGGTGGCATGGTAATAACTCCAAATTCGTCAACTGCTTTCAAACTGTTTCAACTCTTTTCAACAACTGCTTCTCCAAATCGATGGAAGATTCGGGAACCAACAAAATACACTACGTTTCGTCGCTTACACTCTGATAAAGCAGTCATCAAGACAGATGATTACAGCACACACACTCACACTCTCACACACACACACACACACACACACACACACACACATACACACATACACACACACACACACACACACACACACACACACACATACAGAGGAGCACACCTGAATGTATCCAGACAGGCCACGTCCTCACACGCTCGCAATCAAGTAATTTTATCATACATTCGAGGTGGCTCACAGGTATATACGATTAATTTTATTTCGTGGTGGTGAGTGTCGGTGTCAAGCGATGCAGCACCACGAACAAAGAAACCACAAAGATGATGTAGGTCAAGCAGGAAAATTCGTGACCACCGCATCTACGATATTACAAGTTGCGCCCTCTAGGTTGCCAGTGTCCGCTTGAAAACCAATACACAGTAGACTAGACTTGGAGCCACTTATAATGATGTCCGCGCCATCCTCCTACCACACTCCGTTAGTCAATAAAAATACAAATCGAGAAAGAAAGAATAAAATAAGAAAGGAAGATATATATATATATAAATACACTTTCATCATTTTATCAAACTTGCTTTCCGTCCTATTTACTACAACGCTTTAGCTACGTCAAATATCCAAACGGTGCAAACTTGATTTCAGATTCATAAACAAAACAAATAAAAACTAATAAACAGGTTGTCTTTACGGAGGTTACTAAATCGGTGGAGAAAGATGCATAAACAAAGACAACAGAATGACTAAGACAACATATAGTACAAATGGTAAAGGTTCCACGTCCGTCCTCTCCTTACTGACACCCAGCAATCCTTCTCTCCCCTCACTTCCCTCACTAACGTACTCAACACCCTCACAATACACACTAAACACACCACACCTCTAGTAACAAAACAAACAACTCCCCTTACTAACGTTATACAATAAACAAAACCCTTCTATATCATTACGAATATTGATAGACATGTTGCAGGTATAGTATTGTTATGTTGAACGAGATAAAAATGCATTGTTAGGCCATAAAACCGTTTCCTTTAGTATTGATGCATGATGGAAAGTTTGCATGACGTTGACGTGTTGAACTCTATAACCAACCAATCACAACACTCCGTCCAGACAACCTTCAATGGCGTTATATTAATGGTTTCCTCACGTCGTGCCATCAATTGGAACGTAAGAAGGATAAAACACGAATAAGAAGCAATTATAAACGTGTTAGAAGAGGACCTGCAAACACAAAACCGGCGTCACAGGCAGGTAGAAGGGAAGGAGGTGGAGCGAAGGGAAAGTAACACAGAAGCAGCGCCAGCCGACCACCGTCACCTTGCCTGCCTGCCTGTCTGCCATGCGATGAAGCAGCATTAATGTACAAAGCAGGTGGTAGACGTGAGATGCTGATGCTTGATGAACGTTAAGAAAATACATGACGTGGACTGTGTGTTGTGTGTGTGTGTGTGTGTGTGTGTGTGTGTGTGTGTGTGTGTGTGTGTGTGTGTGTGTGTGTGTGTGTGTGTGTGTGTGTGTGTGTGTGCGTGTTGTCAGGTACCACCACTACCATTACCACCACCACCACTACTATCACCACCATCACCACCACCACTACCATCACCACCATCGCTATCACCACTACCACCACTATCACCACCATCACCATCACAACCATCACCACAATCACTACACCTACAACAAATACAATACTACTACTATCATCAATGCCACATATTTCCTCATTAGCTCCGCCATCACATCCTTAATTAATGAACACCTCCGCCCCTCACAAATATTCATGCAGAGTAAAAAATAATAATGTTTTCCAAATCATAAAACATTATCTGTAACTTATACATTTACTTTATTCGCTTGGAGTGATTAACGTTCTACCGGATCCAATCAACTGTCTCTTACCGGCTACCTGCTGTCCTCGATGGAGCGGCCCGTGGCAAGGCAGCGGCAGTCAAGCCTACATGGGTCTGCCTTGAGTACTCCCTTCTCGCTTGACTCAAAGAAAATAGCCTTGCAGGGTGGACTACGTGTTCCATGTAATCTCTAACCGCGAGATTATGGGATGGTGGGGTGATCGCGGAAGTACGAGAACAAAATAAGTTAGGAGAGAACATGGAATTAAGGGGAAAGAGAAGGTTGTTGAATACTGCAAGAAGGGTTGATGCTGTGGTGAAGAGCCTCCTTCCCTACCTTCCCTCACTCCCTTCAGGCAGGTCGAGCAGAGGTGCCGCCTGGCCTGGAGGCAGCGGAGACCTTGGGGCACGGATAGTAAATCATCGAACGTGACAGGTAATACACCTTAATTCGGCCGCAGCCATTACGCCTCCACCTCACACAAACAACAAGTAATAAACCTAACTAAAAGACAAGAGTAATAATACAATCATATCATAGCCTGATCCCCATGCACGCGAGGCTCACTGTTTTCCTAGGCCTAAATACCAATGAGGGACAGCTACTACTTTGGAAATGTACTGGTGTGGCCGCCAGACACAGACACAGACACACACACACACACACACACACACACACACACACACACACACACACACACACACACACACACACACACACACCATCACCTCTTTAAGACGCACAATCAGGCTCCCCATTACAGCTTCCTGGACGGTTTGCCCTCTCCACCCGCCCTCATTTCTTCCATCGTCACACTCTCCCTCCCACTCGCCCCCACCATGCCCCACTGCCTCTACTCATGAATATATTCTGAGGGTGCGTGAGGCAGCATCACATACTGGTCAGCACGGCTTAGAACGTGTCAAGGGAGGCTGGAGTCCTACATGGTGCCAAGGACATGATGCAAAACTATTATATCATTTATTTTATATCATGCTGTTGTTGCCTTGGAATGAATTAAGAATAAATTAAATCAATAGACGCCATACTACATAAAAAGGTAACAAGTAAACTACGAACAGAATATATACATCTATTGAAGGTATGAAAGTCATCATTACTTTTGATCATCTTATGTCACTCGTCACGTCCTTCCTCTTCACTTCCTCGTCACTTCCCTTCCAAACCGTGGCGTTGCTTTTTCCGTTGACAAACATAAGGTTTTCTTTCCCTAATAGAGGAAAGACCGATGCCCGCTGGACAAAGCTGACAAGAGGAAAAGCATAGAAGACGAATACTCTGATGCTTCTGTCATCATCGAGAGGAATAAAAATCACCAAAAGGATCTCTAAGGAACGGATGTATAGGAAAGAAATGAGGGACCTTGCAGGACCCCTAAACGACGTCTTTCAAGTAGAATGTAAATCAACAACCAACTCCTTGTTAACCTTTTGACTCCCTCCGCTGAAAGTTAGCCGCGTATAGAAATTTAGGAGTCGCGGTGGTCCTGTACTCTCAGTTTGGTATTTCAGCGTCGCCATGTATATGAACAAAACGCAGCAATAATACTACAGGTTTCCATATATCGTGTGTAGCACACCTGCCCGGCGATACGAACACCTGGCCGACCCGACCTGTCCCACGTGGATGAGCGGTGGAGGCGGAGGAAGGCTGGTGGGGAAGGGGAGAGGGAATACAGCGACACCGGCCATTGGGGAAGCCGCATCTGGAGGAGTGAATGGTGGGAGTGAGGTAGGCCGAGGGACAGCCCTTGAGGCTCCGAAATTGTAGAGCTGAAGGGTGTTAGCGTTCCCCTCGCAGTTAAGGAAGCCATTGTGTGCTGTTATTTTTCCCTTTGTATGGCTCTTGGTCCCCATTAGTGGGCTGATATTTCATGTTTCACAGCCTGTCATTACGACCACTGCTAAGGTGGGAGGGGCGACCTGGAACAGCGGCAGGGGAGGAAGGATAGGGTAACAGGGAGAAGCGGCAGGGGAGGAAGTGTATGGGGGACAAGGAACAGGTAAGAGTGTGTGGGAGGGATAGGAAAAGCATCTCACATCGGCTACACATTACCACCACGACAGCTATCCCCACAACATTAATTCCGCCAATCCTTCCCCCCAACCCTTCCCCCAGCACGCAGCGGCCGCCACACAAGTCCCACGAGAAGCACCAACACACTTCTTCATTACCATAACGACACCGTAACCTTAACTATGGCTGACCAGCGACCACCTCCTCCTCCTCCCTTTCCTTCCAGTACCTTCACGCAGCAACACCTGCTCCCTTCACTGCCTTTCTTCCCTGCAACCCAACCTCTGCTACCTCGGAGGATTGACATTAATTATTATACACATTATTACTCCTAGTATTGATAACAATACTCCTTATATTATTGCTACTGCTACTATTGTTGTTACTACTACTACTACTACTACTACTACTACTACTACTACTACTATTACTACTACTACTACACAACACGACACGACACGATTTTTTTCTTTCTCGTGTGTGTGTGTGTGTGTGTGTGTGTGTGTGTGTGTATGTGTGTGTGTGTGTGTGTGTGTGTGTGTGTGTGTGTGTGTGTCCTCCTTGCAGACCTACAGTAGGCCTATCTAGGAGGAACACTTTTACAGTTTGCTTCAATCATATACCATCCATGAGGACAGTCTATCCACACGACGACTCTCTCCGTCGCCCCAAACCTGTTTCCCACACTGAGTGAGGCGGGAAAGTGGGTGTGAGGAGGGGGCGGGGCGACCAGGTGACAGGAAGCCATAGTTTTAATGCAAAGACGAGTAAGTTCTACCATGTATGCCACGGAAAGTGAGTACAAACACGATATAAAGTGAAGGTAATGCCTGAAATGTATATACGTTGCCTTCACTACTAATAAAAATGCTCTCTCTCTCTTTCTATTTTCTCTCTCTCTCTCTCTCTCTCTCTCTCTCTCTCTCTCTCTCTCTCTCTCTCTCTCTCTCTCTCTCTCTCTCATACCCTCTTCATTAGCATCACACTCCCTTCCTGTCCTTCACCCACATCTCCCATCTTTCATCTTTTTGCAACACTAACTCATCCCACAAACTCTCCTTCCTCCCTAATAGATTCAAACGTACTCTCATTTTGTCCAGTAATTGATAAAATGCAAATATTAAAATAGGAATATTACTGCCTTGCCGTTTCTCATGGTCTTTTAGTTTACAGTTCGCTGCATATTGTAACCAGAAAATAAGGCACAATAAAGAGTGATGAAACGGCCAATTACTATCGAGGTCTGTAAGCGTTGAGCTAAAATATGATCGCAGGAAGTGGTGATCGCTGAATCGACCTCGAGGAACAAAATGTATAAATGGACCGACTTTCCGCTAATACCTGACCGGCTGACCCCCCATCCTTTCCCCGCCCACACACACTCCCAGACACCTCTTCCTCCCTTCTCTACCATCCAGCTCTACCCTCTGCCCCTCGAGCCCCGTCCTCTTCCTAAATGTCCCACCCGGTGCTCCTCTTCCCTGCCCCAGGCCACGCCCAGGAGGGAGGGGGAACGCGCCCCTCGGTTCCTCACTCACCGTTAGTAATGGCGACCATCCGCTAAGAACACAATAATTAGTTTCCTAGATTTCATTCAATGGTTTGGTTTTTACTCGCAATCATCATCGGCGCCGCGCACTAACGACTCCTAACCATCCTAAGGAGCAGTGTCGTTGCCTTACCCTCCAGCCATAGAGCGGGTGGGGGACAAGGCAGTGCCCAAAGGGGGGAGGGGCGGGGCGTGTCGGGAAAGAAAAATGGCCGCATCCAGATATCCTAACACAGAATAATGACAAACAACATAACATATTTTATAACGGTATCATGGCTTGGCCCCCGGCTGGACGGCAGCAGCGGGGTGTGAAGCCAGGCTCGGGGAAGGGGGAACGGGGGGTAAGGGGCGATGTATCGTCAGCAGTAACATCGTTCGCCACGTGGCCAACCCAAGCCATTGACAAAGGTGACTCGACATTTTGAAGGACGTGGCCCACCCCAAAAACAGGTGTTGAGGGAAGGAAGAGGCAAGCGCGTGAAGGTCGGAGTGGTGGTGGTGGTGGTGTGTTCCGGTGGAGTGGTGGTGTGTGGTGGGTGGGTGGGAAGGTGGCGTGTTAAGGGGAACTGGTGGTGAGAAGAGTGTTTGATGGGGAAGGAAGGGTGTGGGGAGGATACAAAGATGGGAGAGGAGAGACGGGTAGTGAGTGGAAGTTTGTTTGCTGTTGAGATGTGGTTGACTTGCCGCGCCTTGGGATGATGCACATTCAAACTCATTATAAAGATGGACCAGCTGCTGTGGGGGGACGCGCGCGGCCGGTGGTGGCAGGCGGCCGCAGGCGTCACTAAGGAATATGAGGCAGGTTCAGGCTTACACACCGCCTTCTGTAGCACGCACATCCGGGAACCTTGGCTGAGGCGCCCTTCAGAAAGACAGGAGGCTGCACCTGAATGCATGTGACGTGCACATACGTATTATCACAAATTTATGGCCCACGCTTGTTAAATTATCAGATAAATCATAAACCTCTTCCAGTCTTGCAGACCAGTCAGGTACTCAACGCACACATCGGTAGCTAACTTTTTTTTTTGTGGCGTGAGGGGGAGAAGGAAGAGACAGAGCAATGTCTGTTCGAATGGAATATATACTTTCATAACATGAAAATAAAATGCTCACCAAATAATACTAATCAACACTGATTCCATGAAAAAATAATCGTGTTACAGTTATCAATAAATTCACAGGAAGAATGTCAGTGATTGCATTCTCCTGAATAAACTCTCAGGTGAGATAAGCGACACACAACCACGACATATTGGTAATGTATGTCACAATGGTAACAACAAAGAACACGTGACGAAAGCATAGGTTGATAAAGTCAGTAATATGCAGGTATGCAATGTGTGTGTATGTAATGCAATGTGTGTGTATGTGATGCGATGAATGTGTGTGTGTGTGTGTGTGTGTGTGTGTGTGTGTGTGTGTGTGTGTGTGTGTGTGTGTGTGTGTATGAGTGTGAGTGTGTGTGTGTGTGTGTGTGTGTGTGTGTGTGTGTGTGTGTGTGTGTGTATATGAGTGTGAGTGTGTGTGTGTGTGTGTGTGTGTGTGTGTATGTGTGTGTGTGTGTGTGTGTGTGTGTGTGTGTGTGTGTGTGTGTATGTGTGTATATATATATATATATATATATATATATATATATATATATATATATATATATATATATATGATTTACTATGGTCTGGATGGTGACGTCACGCGCTGGACTCGTGATTGTCAGTCATTACCCTCCCCAAAAGAGGTCAGAGGTCATAATACCTCCACTAATCACAATACATGTGGTCAGCTCCGTGAACAATGTTCTGATTCTGTTCCCCACCACGACAGAAACACTGAGCAGCCGCGCAGTACAGGTGCGGCACAACAACCTCTGTTGTCTTACGAGGGGAAGGAAAGCATTTATGATAAAAGAATTTTACTAATATGTGATGCAATCATCATAATGTGACAAAACCCTTGGCAGCCGCAGGGAAGCTGATCTATGTCAATGAAATGATGCCATTGTAATTTGTCGTTTATGAAGGTCTGATAATATGCTGCAGAGGTTATCTGGATAAACTACTCGCTACTATGGCTTGTTTACGTGCTAGCGTGCTGGTGGCGGCTCACGCCCCCTGCTGTTCACCACGTACAATTATTTACATTATTATGGTGCATAAAAAATGGGTTTCAATGATATTGATAATTGACTATAAAAATCAAACAAGCAGCGAATGTAATGACTGTGAGGTGCAGTTGCCAGATGTCGTCAGAACGAAACTATGAATTATGCGCCACGACATTTTTGCACCATTGAACACCCTGTAAGGCGTGACTCAAGCAGCAGGGGAGTGAGACCAGTCAGCAGCACGGTGGCAACACTGAAGGCTTCCAAATGTATACTAAGGAGCCTTAGCAACAAACACTACTCGTGTTTACATTGGGAGGTTCAATCCTACGGCCGGTGATTACATCGTCACCACACCCACGCAACACTGTCTGGCACCACTTACTTCACCACCTTAAACACTTACCGCTCACGCTGCGATGCCTCAGTCTCTTGACGATTCTTCAAACACAGAAAAATAAAAATCTACAAGTACACGCTAACGCAGCCTGCCACCCACGCCACCGCCATAGTCAACACTGTCCCGCGGACCATCCTGGCCTAGGGATTCAATAGGCTACGTCTCAGTTCCGAAACTGTCAAATCTGTTTCATGGAAATTAATCATTTCATTGTTGTTTACATAGTAGCTAGCACGTAATTCATAACACCAGTTAATAGCTATGATTAACTTTGTATATACAATGTATATTGTAATAAAAAAAAAGTTTGATGATGAGGCTTTATAATTTTATAAGAGTAAATTTACGTCAATGTTCAATTACTAATCGAGTATTTTAATATCTTTGTGGTATCTCTTTTAGACAGTGATGTCATCGAAGCAAGCATCTCACATTACATAGGTACAATAATATTCATAATATTGTACAAACTAAGTAATTCTAAAGTCACAGATTAACATGTGCATAAGTGATGATAATAATAATAGTAATAGTAATGATAACAATAGCAACAACAATTATATAAAAAAAAATACAACAATATTAATTATAATAATAACAATAATCAAAATAATAATGATGATGATAATAATAATAATAATAATGATAATAATAATTTTAAAAAAATAATAATAATGACAAAAAATAATAACTATCAATTACAACAACAATAATAATCACAATAACACTAGGTTTATCATTACGTTACAAGTTGATGGTCTGTGTGAATGGTGCATCAGTGAACTGCTTGGTGATCAGCAGGACAGTCTGGCGCGATGCTTACTTCCACTTCATCTCTTCGTCTCTATGCCTGGGACTATGAAGCAAAATATGTTGGTGTTTATTATTAGTCTGTCTGATTAACGTGATCCGCACTCTTTATGGAGGCAATAATTTCAATAAGGAGATTGTAAATGTATGTCATGTCTTGTATTGTGTCTGTCTGAGATTTGTGGAAGTGAAAAGGTTTCCAGAATGTGAATAATGTTGTAATGTTGTTTGCTAGCATGGACATGTGTCAGTACTTTTTATTATGATGGGAAGCTACAACCTGTGTGAGCGTGGAAAGGTTGGTTGGAGGGTCAGTATTGAATGCTGTTCTATAAAGGAGTTTGTTGAAGTCATGATACCTGATCACTTTATGGTGTGAGTGTGTGTGTATGTGTGTGTGTGTGTGTATGTGTGTGGGTGTGTGTGTGTGTGTGTGTGTGTGTGTGTGTGTGTGTGTGTGTGTGTGTGTGTGTGTGTATGTGCGTGTGTGTGTGTGTGTGTGTGTGTGTGTGTGTGTGTGTGTGTGTGTGTGTGTGTGTGTGTGTGTGTGTGTGTGTGTGTGTGTGTGTGTGTGTGTGTGTGTTTTGAATGAAAAATACGAGTGCCTCTCATGCCCAAGTAACGTCATCTCTTCAACACTGCAGGTCAGGACTGTTCTGGTAATTATGATTTTTCTCGGTGAAGAAAGTGGGAGTTAGTAATGGTTCTCATTGTTATGTTGGAATGTCCATTTAAAATATATCTGAATAACATTCCAGCGTCGTATGTGACTCCCAGGATATTGGTTGATATTACATTACTGACAGATGTGGCGAGTATGTACACAGCTGTCTCCTTTAACCCATATGATCAGCAGCGTAACATTATATGGTTGGGACTGTTTGGAATCTTTTTAAGGTGAATCACTGGGATAGAATGACCAAGTTAAACTTGGGTTTCAGTAGTGTTGATGTTATGGTTGAAGGAAGTAATGGTGTATTGATCTGTATATGATGGGACTGCGATGCTTGATGGGGTGACAATGAGTGTGTTAGGCTTGTAAAGGATAAGGAAGGTTCCTACATGAACTAAGTAAGCCCTAAGGAATCAAACACTATCTGTGTGAGGATTAAGTTATTGTCGAGATTGTTGAATGACAAGACAACGTTTCGGATTGTTTCATAGAGTATTGACATTGAGTAACCGTGGATGAGGTACAATGCCAAACGTCTTGCTTATGTCTGTGGTTATATGCAATGCCATTGAAGTTGCTTGTTTGCATGTAATCGAACAGAGACATTGAGAGAAGTGTGTAAAAAGAATAGTTGAGTGTAATGAACGAGAGGAATGTGTCGTTTCAGAAAAGGAGAGAGTTTACAGAGTCAGGTTGTTGATCTGTGTGAGGCTGGCGGCGTCCTCGAGGCTAGTGTTGCTAAGTTGTTGTTGACATGTAAATATATACTTGACCGGGTTTTCTTTTCTTGCACACACAAGTTGTAACGCCACACAGCTAAAGGTGTCACAAGGGCAGGTTGACAAGTGTTAATACTATCCTTGGTGCGAGTGTTTCCTGTGAAGTGTAAGTCATGTTGTATTGACATGATATTCGTCTTTGCTCCATGAAAGTTCCTTCCTCGTAAGTGTAGCAGATACTTGATTCCTGAGGCGCAGGCGGCTTGGGAACACCACATTGCCACCGATATGACTACACCACAACAGGATAATGACAATACTTGGCTGTCCTGCTCTAGGGCTATCTTCGTTTTAGGAGCTGTTCAGGAGTCTTTGTGATGTTCTCTATGCTATCCAGTGTGGCAGTTAATACCGTATACGATTGTCATTCACTTGAAGTGACCTCCAGCCTGTGTCACGTGACTGTTATTATGAGACTATAACCAGGCATCAATAATCCCGTCCAGCAGCATGCCTTGGCAGGCTACAGGCCTTGACGCTTCTCAGCCCCGGCTATGGGATTCTTGTCGTAAGGGTCAAGTCCCATGTCGTCGAAGCCTGGATCGGTCCAATTGAAAACCAGCTGAGTGTCGTAGTATGAGTACCAATACCACAGGTTGAGGAGTCCATACGACAACGGGAACATGATGCGGCTGAACGTGTCGATGGTTGACACAGAGTTGACGGATCGCTGCAGATAGGCTGTCCTCTGCCGCTCCCGACGGTAAGTCTCATCTCCTGCGGGGTGAGTGATCGTCATTAATGTTAGGGAACTGTGAAGATGGTAAAGCTGCGTGGTAGTAATTGTGTGACAATGTTGTGCATTGCAGCAGCATTATGTACAAAGAAAAGAGAAAAACAAAGTAAAACAGGGTGTCCAGTCACGACACAGAGGCACGGCGTGAAGGCTAACTCACCCAAGACACAATGGTAACACTGCGACCAACACCGCTCCTTCTTCTCCGTCTGTGTCTCCGTGTTCCTGAAGGTGGCGAGGCTGTCCCCTGAGTGATTCATGACCCCCGAGTCCTGTGGCACACCAGTACACACACTATAAGTACACACACACACACACACACACACACACACACACACACACACACACACACACACACACACACACACACACACACACACACACACACACACACACACCTGTATGTCCTGCTCGAAGTACTCTCTACATTCAGTTCAGGAGGCTGTGATAGTTCCTGTCCTACTCGTTGATACAGTTGATGGAGTTTCCACAAGTGAACATTGGCTCTGTTCTTCCTCGTGATCCATGTCATTCTCCACACCTCCACAGAAGAGCAATCAATACTAACACTTTGTTTTTCTATTCTCTTTCTTAACGTTTATCTAATTTCTCTATTTATATATCTATAATCTATTTATACATCTATCAAAAAGTATACATAAATAAGTAAATACGCAACAAATTATTAGTCAGCATATTACCAAGTGTACATATGTTTCCTTTCCCTTTGGCATAGGAATATTTCCGTATTTATTTTTTCCCAGATTATGATGTTCTGATTGTTCCCCCTTGGTGGCAGTATGCAGGAGGGACGGGTGGGTGAGAAAGAACGGTCTCCCTTTGCTGTCCCGCTTTGTATAGGTAGTGATAATGTATAATACTGTAGCCAGAATATAGAAGTTACCTCAAGCAGGTTATCTCGTTATAAGACATTTATTGGTATTACCTGTTATTCCTATTCTCCTGTGCATACTCTCCTTTAAACATTCATTCTCATTCATTTCTTTACACCACGCCTCCACTCATCCTTGTGCCCTCAGCCCCTTCCCCTGGCACCCACGGAGTTGAGGGTGGCGTAGATGATGGCAGCTCCTGGAGGACACGCCTGGTGGCTTGAGTTGATGAATACAATCTCTCGTCGACTCTCTGCAGCGGCATCGTAGGGCTCCTCGAAGGGCTGCACGTGTTCCTGTGGCTCCTCCAGCTCGCACGCTTCGTTCACTTCCTGCACGTCTTCCCACTCTTCCTCCTCCGTCATGATCTCACCCGAACCAACCTGGAGAGACGGGCATGTAGTGTGTGGTGGCTCCGATAAAGACAATAGTTTGATATACTCGTGTGTGTGTGTATGTGTGTGTGTGTAATGATTGGAAAGGTAGTGTCGTGAATTGGAATGGATGGTGTTGTAATAACAGATGATGCAGCCGTAGATAGATGTTGATGTAATGTAGGGTAGCGTGATAGCGGAGGCAAGGAGGAGTTTGGGTGTTTAGTGCGTGAAGTTAAACAGGCTTTCTTCACAGGAACCGATTTAAATACTGTTAAAATTAATTGATTTAGTATAAACACTTTGGGAACACACACGATATATGTTATGTTACAGACAAGCCCTTAGAACAAGACAGATATTGAAACGTACACTGGAGGCTATCGGATTTCATATGTAGAGATATATATGGTACAGTACATATATGTGTGGGATGAGGGGAGAGGGGGGAAGATGGATGCCAGTCCTTCAACACTTCTAAGGAGGTTGCAGTAAAGGCTATTGGTCTCAACTTCTTTCTATAAATGACAGTCTTCAGAATCTCAAACTACGACGTAATTGTATTGTATATCTGTTTCCATTTTCTATCGTATTTTCATAGTTACTGCACTTCTGAATTTGGTCGATCCATGCCTTCGCCCTTCTCGTGGCTTGGCTGCACAATACTTCCTCATTACTCTCACTACTTCTTTGCCCTCTTAACAAAGGCAAAAGTTAACCAGTATCTTCATTCTTTCAGTCCTGCCGCTGATGGTGGACCACTGCTTTACTTCAGTTTTTCTCCTTTCCTACAAAGTGAATTCCTTTGAGAATTCCCTTACCTCGGGAAGTAAAGTGACCGTAACGCCTTTTGTGGTATTCCCTCTGACTTCTTTTTAAAGGGTGGCAATCAAGGGAATTTTTTCCTGCAGTTTGTTTTGTAGCTCCTGGCAAGCATCCTTTTCATGGTAAAAAAAAAAAGAACATTTTAGACGCGTAGAGGTTAAGGTGAGCAGGTGTGGTGAAGGCGTGTGAAGCAATTCAGGTGTGGAAACGATAATACACTAGCATTAAAGTATTGAGTAGAATAGGCTGAAGAGTGTGTAAGCGAGGAGGACTAGCCGCTAACTGGTATGGGAGTAGCAATGTGGTGCTCCGATAGGGTGGTGGAGAGGCTCACACCTGGCCACAACCTTCCCCCTGTCCGCCAGGTAACTCACGCTGGGGCTGAAGCCTCCCACGGACACGCGAACCTTCTCACTCACTTACTCTTTCTTCCATGGAGACCAAGGTACTAAAGCATATGAATGGATCGGTACGAATCTATTAAAAAATCTCCTGAAGAAGTGCTCGCTCCCTGGCCAATGGGAGGTCGTGCATTCAGTCTGTCACGAAGGGAACTTCTGCCTCGACTTGAGGGTCCTCAAGGATCCTTTTGGTGGTTAGACGCCGTGATAACAACAGTGGCAGCGCCCAGCCCACACAGCTCCCGGCAACATTAGCATACCGTCAAAGAACCGCCGCTGCCCAGCCTCCAGCTAGACCGGGTGGTCAGGGTGAATGTGAGTAGGGTGGGAGGGGGGAGGGGTCGGGGGCAGCGGGTGTCATGATAACGAGATTAGATCCCCTGCGAGTTAGGAAAGCAGCAACACTGATGAAGATGAAGGACTGAAGGAAGAGTCGGTTCGGTGATACATAGTCAGTGAGGAGATAAGGAGGGAGTGAAAGTAACAGTTGCGATGACTCACAATCAATGAGGAGAGGCAGGGTAGAGGGAAGGGGGAAGGCCCACACCATCAACCTAAAGTGGATGCAAAGGAGAACATCTACAGAATCATCTCACTCTGCCAATTTTCCCGCAATGGATTAGTCTTGGCGGAGGAGGGGAGGGGAGGGAGGAGGAAAAGGATGAAAAAGAGAAAAGGAGGCGGAAACAGGGAGCAAAGATAGGATGGAGGCCACGTGAAGGGGCATAATGGACGCTAAAGAGGGAAATTAACATGAGGTGTGGGAAAAGGAAAATATACAAACAGGGTGAAGCAAAGGAGAGGCTGTGGGACGCTGACTTGCTGGTTTTTGTTTATAGCGAAGACTTGGTGCGCTTCTCGTTTTTCACTTCACAGATTGGAGGTGTGTGAAGAGGAGGAGGAAGAGGAGGAGGAGAGAGAGGGAGAGAGAGAGAGAGGTGGTTTGGCCTGCTGAGTAGCCAAATACCCACACTAACACCTCAAAACCCAGCCTCTGTTTCTTTCACCTTTACACCGCCTCCTTTCAGCCATACGAGGCGGGCAAAAGGGAAAGTAATAGGAGTCGTATTGCTCTGTGAATGTTATTTACACTTTGTTTAACCTTTTCATATATAGAATTTCTTGTATAATGTTCAATAAGACTTTAGTTGCGGTGGGATGGATGGGAATAATGAAGAAAAAGAAACGGGTAACGAGTTAATTTGTGTTGTTAGTGATAAATATTTAATGAAACTTAATTAAGTCATCATCTGAAACCTTCATTCATTCATTTTAGATATTGTACAACACCTACCAGCTCGGTTTACTACGAAGAAAATGAGCACCCACTACTACTTCTACTACTACTACTACTACTACAACAACAACAACAACAACAACAACAACTACTACTACTAAGTTATCCGTCCATCTATAAACCTGTCTCTCTATCCAATTATTCACATACGCCCGCATTGCATCCGGTTCTCATACCAAGCACACAGGCATGAGAACACGGCAGGCAAGGCGTGATGTAGGGCCGAGACGCTGGGTAGACGGAGGAGGAGGAGGAGGAAGAGGAAGAAGAGAAGGAGGAGGACAATGGGTGAGAGAGGAACGGAATGCCTGGCTAGCTCTTCAAGGGGAATGGAATGAATACATATACGAATTTTTT
>JAXIVD010003514.1:35000-45303 GCA_036785275.1 Cancer borealis
TCATCTCGTCCTTACAACATACTAATTCACTGTGTAAGGAAGGGGAAGAGAGACGCGGGGGAGGGAAGGGTGACGCGAGATAATACTAACAACAAAGAACAAAAACTCCGAATAAGATTAAATGGTTTGAATCAACAGAACAAACAACACAGTATGAAAACTATGGTAAGTAGACGTATTTTCATTACTAATAAAGACATGAAGACCGCAGAGGTGAGAGCAGGTCGAGGAAATTATTCTGAACGAGGCAGAGAGGCAAGGGTGAAGCCGGGACGAGTGTTGGGTTCTAAGAAGTAAAGGAAAGAGATGAAGAGGGAAAAAAAAGAGAAGATAAAGTAATGAAATGTGAGGTAAGAGATGAATGGAGGTAAGAGAGACAGGAAAGGAAGAGGAATATAGAAAGATAGGGATGAAGAGAGGTGAAGAAAGGGAAGGGAGGTGAAGGAAGAGGTGCCGAGTGTTAAAGGAAGAAAAATGACAAACAAATCACTCGTACACAACCAGAATGAACGATGAAAGCCGGAATCTTTGTTTTCCTGAGAAGAGGAGTGAAGCGAAAGTCTAGTCTCGTCACCAATAGCTTAATCCTTCCCTTCCTCCCGTCCCTCTCCCTCGCTCTGCCTCCACTCACTATGAATCTCACACTTACTTTTACTCTTTTCCATTATAACCAATTAGATATGCCTTTTCCCTGTAACTTAAATTCTCATCACCCTCCAGCTCACATTCATCCCCCTCCTCTTCTTCATCTTCTTATAACCCCATTCCCTCCACTCTTTGCCCTCTTCCCCCCTCTCCCCCCGTGCCCACACTCACCGAGGCCTATACGGTCGCTGGTTGCCTCACGGTTGATCCAGAAGGAGACCCACGAGAGCACGACGATCAGGATGCACGGCACGTACACTTGGATCAGGAAGTATCCGGCGCTGCGGGACAGGTTGAAGTTGACCCGCAGGGCGGAGTATATGCCTGCGGGGACATCGTGCTGAGGAGGAGGAAGAGGAGGAAGGGGGGGAGGAGGAGGGGGACGAGGAGTAGGAGGAGGAGGAGGAGGAGGAGGAGGAGGAGGAGGAGGAGGAGGAGGAGGAGGAGGAGGAGGAGTAGGAACATGGATACATGGGAGCAGCAGGTAACAGAATGGCTGCTGGTTTGTCAAGGTTACTTACTTCAATCAACTAGTGTGTTACAGATCTTTAGTAATAGTATATTAGAAAAGGAGAGAAAAATAACAAGATTCCACGCCCCCACCATTCGCTAGCAGCATATCTGTTGGAAAGAATTGATAGGAAAGTTTCATAGGACCGCAAAAAAAAATAGGTTTCTCTACCCGTCACTAGGTAAGAAAAATATCGTAACAGATTTCTCATACCAATCCAAAACTTAACCTGTGTAGAATAAAAACTATTGGTATAACGATTAACATTTATACCAATGTCATGTAGCGAAGATAATGAAATGAATCATATAATAATGTCATGTCTATCATTTTGGGATAAATACCTAACAGAGGAGGAAGAAGAGGAAAACAGAAAGAGGAAGAGGAGTAAGAGGAAGAGGAGAAGATGATGACAACGAAGACGGCAAGGAAGAATAGAAACAGGTGAGCAGGCAACACCTCTTCTATTACTTCATCACAGGAACACGCTTATTGGTGGACGTGTTGGAGGGGGAGTTTAACCTTAAGGACACAGTCTAGGGACGTAACCCGCCACGGACGTCACAGTGGCTTTATGAAGGGGCAGGAGGGGACGTGTGCAGCGGAGGAGGAAGACGAATGGGGAAGGGAAAGAGGAAAAGTGATAGGAAACGGGAGAAAGGAGAGACGATGGGGAGATAGGAGGGGATTCGGGGATACAAGGATGAAAGGATGTGGAGACAAATTGCACGTGACATCTTACTCCCCTTTCACCTTCCAAACAAACTTGAGGTAACCTTCCAGCCTCCGCGGGGCGGCGGGGGCACCGAGGGTGTTGACTCGCCGTCTCCTTTGACTATGATTAATTTGATAATTTCATTTTACACAATCACAGACCGAGAATGAATAATTATAGATGTATAGATTTTTTTTTTTTTCTATATCAACACACACACAACCTTGTCGCTCCTTAATTAAGGTAAAAAAAAAAAAGGAAAAAGTTAGGAGCAGTCTTGAGTTTCCTTTCCAGGGAATCTCGTGCTGGTTCTGGATGTGAAAGGGGTTTTCTTCTCTTTCAAGGACCTGATAAATGAAAAACGCTCGGCTGCTTCTCAACGTTTTCAACATCTTAATCCGTGCGATGAGTGGCGGCAGGTTGTCGACATCCTTGTAATATATTTACTCATCGCAGGAGCATCGTGGATATTTTTTCATGACGAAATTAATGTAAAACTTGGTTTACTTGAGTCATACTGTTATACTGCAATGATCCAACTAAAATATAATAGTGAGCCTTAAAATGTTTTCTGTTAAGTTTTTCATAGGAAACAAAATGGTGAATGCATAGCTTATGTATTTTTTGCCATTGAAACTTGCACAGGTGAACTTTGAATTTTGAATTCTTATATGTAGCAATCATTCAGTAAACATGAAATTATTTAAATGCATTTCCTATCCTGTTTTTCTGTGTGTGGATATTCATCGAAATGTTTTCAATAACTACAGTCCTTCCATGACCACAGTGTGTTACTAGTACAGGTTGTTCAGCCACTGTATTCACACATGAATCAAACTTATAGGCAAGCATAAACAGTAAGATATAAGTGTGTTCCCGTTGTGGAAGGCTGGCCACCTTTCCCCGTTCTGCCTCTACCAAAGCTTCCTAAGTTCCTGTTTCCACGTCCATAGATTTTCTCGCAGTTTAAGCTTCTTCTTCAAACTACAAGACATATTGTTATATGAAAAATTTATATTGTTATATAAATCACAGCTACAACAATGTTCCCTTTCAGCGTGCAACATGGAGCGTGGTCACTAGCCAAGGCGACGCCAGTGTGGCTCAGGTGACTAGAGGCGAGCTGCCAACCTCTATGGAAGGATTGTTAGTGCATGGATTCGTATGTATTGGACAGTACAAGTGATGAAACTCACCCTTCGAGGAGCGCCACCTGACGGAGTAGTTGGTACACTTGGAGTTGAGCAGCTCAAACTGACTGAGGGCCATCCCAGGCACGAAACTCACCAGCTTCTGGTCCCACACGAATTTGACATCCTTCTCCGTGTAGGCGTCTGGGGGTGAGGAAGGAGTATTGATGAAGACAAAGTAAACAAACTGTATATCTAGATGTAACGCACATCATTATTAGATTCTCTAAAATAACTTTGAGTAAGGATACAGCTTAGGATTATAAGGTTAACATTTTTTTTATTATTATTCATGTGCAAACAGACTTTTCATGTGCATAACACAAACTGTTCCTCCTGTTGTTGTGAGAATACAATACCATTGTATACAATGGTGCACTCAAGTCTTTATGATCTGATAAGCGAATTTGGATGAAATAGTATAGTTAAATGTTTGTGTTCACTAAATCATCAAAACATTAACCACGTTCACAAAAACCCAGCGTCCGCTGAGATAAAAAAAAAAAAAAGAAGTAAGCATACATTAGTGTACGTAAAAGAGGCACGAACTGAAATGGGAACATAATATAATACAATACAAAAAGAAAATATTATAATGATGTGATACGAAATGATTTCATCAAAACATTGCAAAAAACTATTCCCTTTCATTAACTTTGTGAAGTGTGTTGGAGGAAGGCAGCGCGGGATTGGCTGGCTGTGACTGGTGAGGCTGACACACACTGTCACGCACACTGTTTCAAGGTCAACAAACGTGCCCATCATTGGTATTCTGTTCTTTTGTATGTATTCATGTATTCAGTAGTGAGATTTGTTGTTGAGCTTGTTTCCTATTTGATATTTCCCTCCATGTGAGCACTCAAGGCTATTTTTCATTTTTGTTTTCAATGTGATGTGAAAAGAGTGAAGATGAAAACACAGTGGTTGAAATGGTACGTCATCCTTGTGTGTGTGTGTGTGTGTGTGTGTGTGTGTGTGTGTGTGTGTGTGTGTGTGTGTGTGTGTGTGTGTGTGTGTGTGTGTGTGTGTGTGTGTGTGTGTATATGTGTGTGTGTGTGTGTGTGTGTGTGTGTGTGTGTGTGTGTGTGTGTGTGTGTGTGTGTGTGTGTGTGTGTGTGTGTGTGTGTGTGTGTGTGTGTGTGTGTGTGTGTGTGTGTGTGTGTGTGTGTACTGCCTAGACATAATCGTAATGATTGCTATTATCAGTATACTTCAAAAAAAAAATTCTCACATCATAATCTTTTCCTTTCCAAATCCTGTAGTCTTGGAGCATCAGAGCCATCTGGTGACAACCTAAACTCTCCAACTATGTCTGTCAGTGACTGAATACCTGACAAGTGGCTTGAAATGAGCCTAAAGTTATTCACTACATCATATATTTCAACTGGGCTTCAGATTAAATTAAATGCAGCGCGCACTCTCTGCCCTACTTTGATAAAAATGAAGAATGCGAAAGGTTCATTTTATGTGCTCTTTCCCTGTCTGGTCTGTTGTCCCAGACTCAGCAGCACCAGGCGCCAAGGCTTGCCGTGTGTGTTGCAAGATGCTGCGTTCCATTGACGCGTCACTTCGTCTCTTTTTCCTATGCATTCCATTGTTCATTACCTTCACTGGTCACAAAAATACATTCGTAACCCTCCCTCCTTCCAGAGATCCATCCTCACGCTGCCGGACTGTTGCGTCTTCGCTGCAGATTCCAATACAAAGAACGGGATTTCGTTTCCTTCTATTGTTTTCTATATTCTCTCTTCACAACACAATTCATGGTGTGTTCACTGTTGAAACAATGATACATGTGACATGAACACGAGCAACGAATCAATGAATGACGAAACACATGGAAAATAAAAACAATATGACTAACAAACTTACTAAATATTTACAATTTTTTTCGACTACTACTTCTACTTCTACTACTACTACTACTATTACTACTACTACTACTACTACTACTACTACTACTACTACTACTACTACTGCTACTACTACTACTACTACTACTACTACTACTACTAGTACTACTACTACTACTACTACTACTACTACTACTACTACTACTACTACTACTACTACTACTACTACTAGTACTACTACTACTAAAAGTCACAGCAACACAAAACACAGGACAACACACACCTATTCATCTACAGTTCTACACAACACGTTACAAAACAGCATACACCAACTGCTTTTTATATAACACAGCACAGAACAGCACAACACAAACACACACACAAAAAAGATTAAAAAAACACTACGAGGCTTGAGGACATCACAGGTCAAACACGCAAGGTACATTAGGACACTCACAGCTGCTGATGACGAGAGGACACGACTGTTTGTCCAACGGGAAGTTACGGAGCTCCATGGGACACTTGGCCTTGATGGTGAGTCTGTGGGGGAGGAGAGGAGGCGCTGCTCAGTACGTGGGGCAGAGGATTAAAAACAAATCAATGAGAGAATGTTATCCTATAAAAAAAATCAAGAGTAATTGAGAGAAAAAAACAGCAAACAGCCACCAACCCACACTCCTTCCTTCATCAAATTAGGAAAAAACGTCCCCAAACGCCTAATTCCAAGCCTCCCGCCAGCGTGTTCCGCGTCAGAAAATTGAGGGACACATTTCAGAGTTGCCTCCAGCCGGCCGCCACACCCCCCTCGCTGCCCCCTTGACGCCGCCTTCTGCTGCCTTGCCGCCGGGAATATTATGCAAATTTCTTCACGTATTCTAGCACTGGAGGAGAAGGAGGAGGAAGAGGAGGAGAAGAAGGAGGAGAGGAAAAAGAGGGAGAAAATGTGTCGGAAGATGTTGAGTATTGTATGAATACAGGAAGCACTATGTTGCAAAATAAATGCACGACGTAGTAAATTACAATGAAATAAAACAAAAATAATGAAGGAGATTATGACGGCAATAACATACTTTTCATGTCACATTCTTGTATCCTTCCCCTCATCCACCTTCCACCCTTCCTGCCTACACTCACAACACCATCACCATCACGTCATCCACACATGACAAACCTATCGCCTATCTCATGGCCAGGCACTCAAATCACTCCACGCTGGCCATCCTCTCCCACTCTTCTTACTACAGTACCTCTCGCCGCGCCACAGCCTCCCACACCGTCACGCAGGCAGCTTCCAGACGGGGAGGTGTTAACATGCAGGTCGGGTGGTCACGGGGCTCTCGACATGGAACACACATTACAGTTTTGCAAGTCCCTCTCTGCATGGCCTTTCTTCCCTCCAAACTCTTTCATTCCCTTTTATTCTGTTTTCTAATCCATAAGTCCTGGACTGGCTCTCTAATCCCTTTGACGTTCCTTACGTCGTTAAAGCGACACCATCGTTTTAAGTATCGCCGTCGGGGACTGCTGGTTCGAAAACACAACGTGATGTTGGCGCAGCTGAGGCTCGGCTACCGACCTCTGTGGCAGGTTGTGGGATGGCAAGGCGAGCCACACTACACCTTGTCCCCTGTGTCACTCTCCCAACTCCAATAACCTGCACCACTACTGCCTACACTGTCCTAATGTAGATGACCTGCTCCCTAACATTATACATCCTGTCCTATGTATATGCACGTGCTTGTGCCTTTGTATAGTTCGACGCACACTTACATGCGCAATAAATGAATCAAACAACGACAACCTCCCACGCCGCCTTCACCCTCCCTCCCAACTACCATTCATGGCATTCAGTCCGCCTCGCCTCCTTAGTTTAATATCCAACGCGCGCCAGAAGCTGTGTTAGAAACTGTTAATGAGAACGAAGAGGGTGAGGGGGAGGCAGGCAAGAGGAAGAGGGAGGGAAAGAGGATTAGGAGCCATAAACCCGGAAGATGGATGGTAGGGAGGGAGCTTTGGAAATGAAAGAACATAAATAGTAATAATTGCGTATGTGAATGTAGATGGAGAAAGAAAAATTGATATACCAATAGACAAGTAGATAGAAATATAGATAGATAGTTAATGCAGAAAAACTATTAAGCGCATGCAAATAATATAAAAACATACTAACATATATGCAGAGGTATGTACATATATACTGGTACCTACATATGAATAAATGATTGATAGATAGATAGGTAGATAGATAGACAAATAGATAAGTAAATAAGTATATAAAATAATCGGAAGAAACACAAAACGATACCCATCAGAAAAACACATTCCAGAAAATACCTTAAAATGGCTTAACAAAAGAAGTAAAAAAAAAAAATCCCGTAGACTTTTTTTTCAACCTTCATAAACAATAGACCATTTTTCCAAACGAACTGTTGAGTCTTTTACCGTCTGTAAGGATAGACAACAGGCAGCTCTTGGGTTTAGTAACTCTATCTTTCCTCTTATCTTCCATGGCTTTCTATAGAGCACCCTTCTGCCCTCCGTCAATAGCTGAAAGACGGGTGTGTTGGTACTTTGTTGGAGTCTAACAGGCTTTTTGTGGCGCCTTTCGCTCCTCACAAACACAAAGAGCTCAGAGCCACGTCTTTGGGGAGCTGCTCTGTATCGTCCCATCATGTGCCTCTTTCATTCCATTTTTCACCGTTGTTTTGTCTTCATCTCCTTCATTCCATTTTGCCTTCTCCATCAGTCCTTCCGCTCTTACATCCGTCTCCTACAGCGTCCTACATACTACTCTACACCAAATGTTCCTAAAACCTTGGTCCCCCTTCACCTTTCTCTGACTTCTTCCTCTATCACCTTAGTCTATCTTGTTCTTGTTGACGGTAAGAACGAGCAGAATTCGATCATGTTTAGAGGTCATTCACAGGAGTGTGTGTGGGAGGGGGATGAGATGTGTAGATGTTAGTAGACTTTCATAAATCAATCCATTTCAACTTCGGCCAATTTTTCGTTAAATAAAATGTCGCGACGAATGAATCAGTTACGTTGGCGATTGTCTCGTCAGCGTAGTATTGTTGTCTTTTATATTACAAGGAGTAAGTGTTTGAGTAAGTGTTAAAGTAAGTGTTTGAGAAAATGTTTAAGTGTTTGAGTAAGTGGTGAGATCTGTTACATGAATGTCCTGACACCCGTCCCAACACGCCCATTAGTGGTGTTTGTTTTGCACCAATTAAGAACCACTAGCCTTATACCACACACACACACACACACACACACACACACACACACACACACACACACACACACACACACACACACACACACACACACACACACACACACACACACACACACACACACACACACACACACACACACACACACACACATGCAACTCACTATAAATGCGTCTTATTCTTATTTCTGAGCCACACATTCTAAAAGAAAACATAATATATTTTCATCTTGATTCTTCTTCCCTCCACCATTCTTTCCTTTGTCCAATTTACGTCTGTTTACTGAATGGACGTCACTTAAGAATACAATGATTGTGTAGATGATAACGAAGAGGATAGGCGAGGAGGAGGAGGACGAGAAGAATGAGGAAGAAGAAAAAGAAGGTTTATTCATATTAAGACGAGGTAAGAAAAGGAAAATGGAAGGAGAAAAGAGGATGAATGGGAAATAAAGGAATAAACAAGTGAAGGAGAAAGATAAAGAGAGAGAGAGAGAAAAAAAAATCTATTAGTGAGGTGAGGGAACCAAAACAGTAAAATCTTAACAGGTAATCTTTGAGAAAAAATGGCCTGGAAATTCACGCCTCACGTACAACATAGGGAGAGGTGGAGGAGGAGGAGGCCAAGGCGAGACAAACAAACGTTCAATGGAGTGGCGCCTTGAGACAAATTAATCAATGCACACACACGAGTGACAGCGGGAACGTAACTCTTATAAGCCTCGCAAGAGTGTGTGAGGATACTTTATGAATGGAGAAATTATGAAAGTCTTATTACTACTACTACTACTACTACTACTACTACTACTACTACTACTACTACTACTACTACTACTACTACTACTACTACTATTACTGCCATTAATGCTATTAATGCTTCTAGTATTACTATCACATCTACCACTACTAACAATGATAATGATAATGATAAATTTATTTATTTAATGTTCTAAATGATAGTAGAGAAGAACAAAAAAAAAGAAAGGGAATCCGATGACGACGTCAAGAAGGTGGAGAAGGAGCCTAAAAGGGAGCCCCTCCACGCCAGTACTGAGGTGTGAAGGAGGAACGAAGCTCACGGATAAGCACAACACCCTCGGGACTGTTAGGTGAGCGTGTGCTGGTCACTGAGGGTCAGCCAGGCAACGGTGCGTGGTTGTAGTACTTGGCGCACCACTGCCTACCATAAAGCTGCTACTGGTCCGCTCAACATATATATATATATATATATATATATATATATATATATATATATATATATATATATATATATATATATATGCATATATATATATATATATATATATATATATATATATATATATATATATATATATATATATATATATGCATATATATATATATATATATATATATATATATATATATATATATATATATATATATATATGCATATATATATATATATATATATATATATATATATATATATATATATATATATATATATATACATATATATATATATATATATATATATATATATATATATATATATATATATATGCATATATATATATATATATATATATATATATATATATATATATATATATATATATATATATATGCATATATATAATATATATATATATATATATATATATATATATATATATATATATATATATATGCATATATATATATATATATATATTATATATATATATATATATATATATATATATATATATATATATATATATATATATATATATATATATATATATATATATATATATATATATATACATATATATATATATATATATATATATATATATATATATATATATATATATATATATATAATATATATATATATATATATATATATATATATATATATATATATATATATATATATATATATATATATATATATATATATATATATATATATATATATATATATATATATATATATATATATATATATATATATATATATACATTATATATATATATATATATATATATATATATATATATATATACATATATATATATATATATATATATATATATATATATATATATATATATACATATATATATATATAATATATATATATATATATATATATATATATATATATATATAATGCATATATATATATATATATATATTAT